>CAEFZX010019379.1:0-44881 GCA_903066825.1 Alfaro cultratus | reverse complement strand
AGATAGATAGATAGATAGATAGATAGATAGATAGATAGATAGATAGATAGATAGATAGATAGATAGATAGATAGATAAGTGTGTAATTTTAATAGTTACCAACATGACAGACTAGTACGTATTCAAAGACAGGAAATCAAAAGTCTCCACCAGTTGATGCTTATTGCCCTGTTGGCTTCGTTTCAATAGTTTTCAGGCAGATATTGATCTGTGGGTGTCATGGATTTGATCCAAGGCCGTTTGAGGTAAGAGCAGCGCTCAAGTCTGACACCAACCAAGCACTTTCCCTTCAATCCCAATCCTCTCAAGCTATGGCTTTCAAACAGCGGTATGAGTATAGGTATAAAAAAAAAATACTGGCTGCCTTTAGTGGTAATTTTTGTTTGTAATATTTTGCAATGTAAATATTAACTTTGAAGTTGTGCTGAAAAGTGCCAAAGTTCAGAATAGGAGCTTTTCAAACACACAGAATGTTTTCTTTGTCCAAAATGTTTCAATAAAAATGCTGTCAAGAAAGATTTAAGAACTTTAGTTAGAAACTGAAGAGGAGGACGAATAAATGCAGACGGACACTTATGCCTTGTTGCATATCTCTCTGAGTTTCATTTATCTCTAGATACATTTTGGAATCAAATAGAAATCAAATATAATTATCATATGTCCAGTAACCAGGTTAAGTAGTAAGAGAGAAACAAGCTAAAAACATCATGTTTCAGTGGCCTATTTTTAAAGACTTATGCAGCAAGATTGTTCTGTGTTTGCACCTGGAGCCTTTCTGCATGGAGGTGGCATGTTCTCCCCAAGCATGCGTGGTGGATACCCTTCTTGCTTTGTCTCAGTCCAAACAATTCTGGCCAACATAAATCAGTGTTCAGTATTAGAGTCAGTTTTCTATGTCTGTGTGTTTTTTTTTCTTACCCTTTAATAGATTAGCGACCTATCCAGAGACACGCAGGACAAACAACCATGCTGTCACATAAGGACTCCTATGGGAAATTTAAAAAGATAAAATCACCTCTGAAGAACATGCAAACTCTATGCAGAAAAAGCCAAGTCAGGATCTTCTTGCTGCAGGTGCTAACAAGTTCCCACTTGTGCAGCCCAGATTTGTAGATGCAGGCTCAAAACAAAATGTAGAATGCTGCTTTGTGACTTTAATAATAGCTACAGAGCTGTAAATTCCTTAATTTCACAGTTTGTTCTTACATAAATGTACAAAGTTATCACTAGTTCAAGTGTAAAATACATTTATAAATTTTTAAATCTCTATTTAAGAACAGGTAAGTTAGATTTTTTTCATATTGCTTTGTTTCTCAAACACCTTAATAACCCGTTTTACACCTTGTGACTGATGTTTGCTCTGAATTGTTTGAAGAGATTAACAGGCATCTGTAATCTCAGACCAGCAAAATAAACCAGACTTGTGGAAATCTTCTTTATATTTTGGCTGATATTTTTTTAACATTATTATTTAATTTTCCCACTATGTCATACAAAGAAACTGTTTGTTTGTTTTTTTTCTAAATGACGTAAGGACAGTAAAAGTTTGGTTTGATTTAGATTGTGCAAAAATAAGTCATATTTAGCACATGCATAATGTTTTCAACTGCATGCTGCTTCTGAGAGGTTACTTTTGTTCTCTGTACTCTTAAGTCATGTTTGAAGCTGTCTTTTGAAAACGGTCTACTGCATGAAAATGCGGGGTGAGTGAGGAATGCATGCCATTTCCATATCATCACCCTGACTTCCTTCCAGCTTCTGTTGTCAAACATCCTGTCTCCATGGGCAACAACTCAAACAAATTAACAGGCGAAATATGGAGTAATGAAAAGCAGCATTCTCTTCAAAGCCAAAGCTAAACATCGTGGACATTGAAGACATTTTGAACACATAATGGGTGTGTGTGCTTGGAGGTGGGAGAAGGGTTGTGCATTCAAATAGAGCGGACATATTTAGACTACTCCACTGAGAGATGTGTCTCAAGCTCTAAACTGGAAAATTATAATGTCCGTATTATGCAATATAACGCCATTTTTTTTTTTTTTTTTTCTAACAAAGATTAGTCTCTTCTCTTTCCTGCTCTCGTCAAGCCGGCCGGTTTAGACAGGCCATTTGCACCGGCTGTGCCCAGTTTTCGTTGCCATGGAGATGACGTAATTCTGCAGCACAGACAGGAACAGCGCAGCCGCGGTTGGATGGGAAGGGCGAGACAAGGGAGCTTAAAACCCTGTTACAAGCCCCTCCGCCATTCAGCCAGACTCCCTACTCGACAGAGCCGAGAGGGTCGAGAGCGAACCGAGTCGCTAAAAACAAACAAACAAACAAAAAAAAACAACCTTTAAGCTTTTTTTTTTTTCCTTCCCACCTTCCTTCGTTTCTCCATCAGTTTGCATACTCCCCGCAGCGACAACATGCGTGAGATTGTGCATCTTCAGGCCGGGCAGTGCGGGAACCAGATTGGAGCGAAGGTAGGGAGAGACAGAAGAGCCAACGGGGGGTTATCTACCTGTCAACAACGGCAGCCGGGGTTTTTTAATGCAACTAAATACAAGCTGGCTGCTGCTGGTCGTGACATGACGCTGTCCCCAGAAAACACTAAGTAGGTCAAACATAGCGGAGAGGAAAGTGTCGTGCACAGGAGAGCCGTGAAGGCAGCGTACAATAGCATCCTTCAGGATGGGCGGTGGCAAACCGAGACGTCCCCGCTGCTGTCACATGAAGAAGCCCGTTGAATGGGCGACTGCCGCACTCGACTGGAGCCGCGCAGCAAGTGGAGGACGTGTTTGTGAGGAAGATATCCACGTTAACTTTTAAATTAAAATATTAAATATTGTAATAATTAATGTGCGTGGGCGTGTGACCGTGTGCGCGCGTGTAGCCACAGACAGAGGGGTGTGGCTCAGACACGGAATGCGCTGGAACGATACAGACATGCAAATAACACAAAAAAATGTCACATTGATATCATTCGCTTGTTTTTTTTGTGTGTGTGTTTTTTTATTAAGCTTTATAAAATATCGGTCATTCTTCATATTAGTAAATTCACCATTATATTTTAAAAATATGAATGTTTGCAACCATATAATCTGAGAGGTTATAAGATTATGTGTGAAGATGAAATATCTAAATCTAATTATTATTCTATATATTTTTAGTTTTTGTACTTGTTATAAGGTTCAAGTTATTAGAGAAGATACAAACTCCCAGTAGTAACATGGTTTCTTTAAGCATGGTGAGATGTGCAGTAATTTATTGCACCCTGTGCATTCAGGATTTATATTTTTTGTTAACATGTTCATCTCATTGTAACTAATCTCTCTGTTTGAAGTTCTGGGAGGTGATCAGTGATGAGCATGGCATTGATCCGACTGGAACCTACCATGGGGACAGCGATCTGCAGCTGGATAGGATCAACGTCTACTACAATGAGGCTTCAGGTTTGATTATGTGATTTGTCTCCGTATTTAAACTCTATTTCGAAACTTTATTTTCCCCTCAAGAAAAAAACAAATCACTTGTCTGTTCCAGGTGGAAAGTACGTGCCAAGGGCCATCTTGGTAGATCTGGAGCCTGGCACGATGGACTCTGTACGCTCTGGCCCTTTCGGACAGATCTTCAGGCCAGACAACTTTGTCTTTGGTATGTAACTCAGAGCGTGCACTTTAATTTTTCTATCAAATCAAAACTATTTTTTTATAGTGCATAACAAAGCAAGACAGAATTTCTATGGGATTAGTATGAAAAATTCTTAAACTGGGAGATAATTGAAATCCCAAAGGGATAAAAACAAAGATAAAACATAAAGTGGAGGTGTGTAGCAAAACATTGACCTTACAAGATAATATGCAATATTTGGTTCATAGAAGCAAGACTCGACTTTTAAGAAAACAGAAATATCCCTCTTTTTCTTTTGGTTTTCTTTTGGGGACAAATGATTTTATACTTCAAAATAAAGCCTCCCACATGCTGTGTGTAGCCGGAGTTGTGTGGACACTGCACACTGTTCGCTGGCGGTTCAGATTTCATAGTCAAGCGTTCCAAATACCTACATTTCTCATGTCAAAATCCTTCGTTTCCTACAATCTGAATAAATGTTAGCAAGTTTGATGAGCTAGTTGGGCATCTAGCCCCATTTCTTCTCCACCAGGGCAGACACCACACACCTGTGGCAGTCTGGCTGATGTGCATCCTTGTGACTGGTTGCGCTGACTCTCAACTTTCAATGTTTTCAACTTGGTGTCGCATACACAAAACAGGTCAATGTGAACATCATTTGAGAAAGCACAATTTTATTTTTTCCCAGATAATATTGTGGTGTTTTAATATTGCAAGAGCTTGTGCCTCTTTTGCAAAGTATGTTGTGATAGCAACAGTTCAGCACCATAATCCTGACATTACAGGCCAGAGTGGAGCAGGTAACAACTGGGCAAAGGGCCACTACACAGAGGGAGCTGAGTTGGTGGACTCAGTCCTGGACGTTGTGAGGAAGGAGGCCGAGAGCTGCGACTGCCTTCAGGGCTTCCAGCTCACACACTCCCTGGGTGGGGGTACCGGCTCCGGCATGGGAACCCTGCTCATCAGCAAAATCCGGGAGGAGTACCCCGACCGTATCATGAACACCTTCAGTGTGGTGCCTTCTCCCAAGGTATAATGATTATGTCAGTTTGCTTCTTGGTATACTTTAGTTTTCACCCTGAACTTGAATGCTGTTTGTGCAGGTGTCAGACACTGTTGTGGAGCCCTACAACGCTACCCTCTCTGTGCACCAGCTGGTTGAGAACACTGACGAGACCTACTGCATTGACAACGAGGCCCTGTACGACATCTGCTTCCGCACCCTCAAACTCACCACACCCACTTACGGAGACCTCAACCATCTGGTCTCTGCCACCATGAGCGGGGTGACGACTTGCCTGCGGTTCCCCGGCCAGCTCAACGCTGACCTCCGCAAACTAGCGGTCAACATGGTACCCTTCCCTCGTCTGCACTTCTTCATGCCCGGCTTCGCGCCACTCACCAGCAGGGGCAGCCAGCAGTACAGAGCTCTTTCCGTGCCCGAACTCACTCAGCAGATGTTCGACGCCAAGAACATGATGGCTGCCTGCGACCCCCGCCACGGCCGCTACCTGACCGTGGCCGCCGTCTTCCGAGGGCGCATGTCCATGAAGGAAGTGGATGAGCAGATGCTGAACGTGCAGAACAAAAACAGCAGCTACTTCGTGGAGTGGATCCCCAACAACGTCAAGACAGCCGTGTGCGACATCCCGCCCCGCGGGCTCAAAATGGCCGCCACCTTCATTGGCAACAGCACTGCCATCCAGGAGCTGTTCAAGCGCATCTCCGAGCAGTTCACTGCCATGTTCCGGCGCAAGGCCTTCCTCCACTGGTACACCGGAGAGGGCATGGATGAGATGGAGTTCACTGAGGCGGAGAGCAACATGAACGACTTGGTGTCCGAGTACCAGCAGTACCAGGACGCCACAGCCGAGGAGGGAGAGTTCGAGGAGGAAGGAGAGGAGGAAGTCGCCTAAGGCTAACCATCACTCATATTTCTTACTGGCACTCATCCATCCGTTTAGCCAAGTCCTACTCTGCTCTTTTCTTTTAGGTTTTACTTTTCCTTAGTGTCTTGTCCTTTTCCTCCTCTCTTATTCATGTCATCTGTTCCCTGCCTCTTCCGTTTCTAGTCTTCACCTTTTTTCTTCTTCTGGCAGAGTAGGATTCACACACTAAAAACATAGCTGACCTTTGTAGCAGTAACAAAGGCTACATTCACACAGCAGGTAGTGATGCTCAATTCCGATTTTTTATTTGCTGAAATACAATATCTTTTTTTTGTGTGGCTGTTCATATTAATTAAATGCAATGGCACAATGTGAACGTGTATGACCCCAAAGCGAGCCGACTGCGCATAAAAACGTTGACGTCATGCAGCAGCGCACTCTTTACTGAAGTAATAGTGGATTTATCGATCTTAAAGCTTATTCAGTAATGGGAATCAACAGTATCGTAACAAGATGCCAATAAAAAGAAAGTACAACTAACAGCGATGGCCTTTGGCGGATCATCGATTGCAAAGTCTGTTTGGATGTTTAGTCAGAGCCAGGAGTGGTGGGATTGTGATGTGATGCGCTTTCTTGATACAGACTTATGTCATAATCATAAATTTGAGCCATTGTTTGCATCTGGTGCAGAGTTATGACACATGTCTCACGTCAATGATGTAACTGTAGGATTAAATGCGACATGACTGTTCAGACTGCAGATCCTTTGAAACAATCGGATACATATGGAGGTGGCACAGATTGGCTTTTTCGAGGTTGAACAGATTGGAATTGGGCCGTTCAGACAGCTGTGAAAAAGTCGGACATTGAATCGTAGATGGGCGAAAAATTGCGGATTTGGGTCACATTTGCCTGCTGTGTGAACTTAGCCAAAGACGTGTGCAAGTACTTTTTTTTTTTTGGTCAGTAGCATTTTGTTCATTGTCATTATCGCCAGATAATCTTTCACACTGGGCCCAGTTTGATCACTTGTCTGATTTGGCATTGGTTGAAATAAATATATTATTAAACAAGTCTTTGCCTGTGGGATCATTTCTGTAGCTTGAGGTTCAGCTTGAAGATATTTTTCATCAAATGTTCTTGATTTATTGTTAAATTGCCTTTTTGAATTCCCTTTCAGTTTTCATCTTGGATGACAAAAAAAACTTGTCAAAATGGAGACCTCTACTTTTCAGATGCCTATGAGTGACACAAGGGGGCAGCAAAAGGTCTGTGTGCAAAGTGCCTTTCTGATCAGGATGTGGATTTTTTATTTGTTTTTGCCTCTTTGCAGCTGGTGTACATGCAATGTTTATCTAACTTTTATTTATTTGAACAATAGCTGGAAAACCTAGTCAACTGTTCTCAATAATGACACTTTAACTAACATAAGCGTGCTTGACTGCACAAATCAAGTAAAACCGGATTCGATCTACTGATGTCAGAACTCTAAAACTACATTAAGCCTGAATACCCTGAGCTGTTCTGTTATTTAGAGATTCACCACACCAATAGCAGGAGATACTAGCTTAGTGGGTCATTTTAATTTTGAGGAAGATGTCATCTTTCGATCTTATGAGCACTTTTAAATTTAAACACAAAATAATAAATTACAAGAAGTTCACATCTCAGAGGCTGTCTCATTACTCGCGTCATTTACGCATTGACAAGAGCATATTCAGATAGATCAGGAAGTGTTTTGTCACTCTGGCGCTAACTGAGCAGACTGCTGCTTCTGCTGGCGGTCTGCCCTCATCTGTAACGGTGCCTCATCAGAGCAATGGCACTCGTCTAGCAGAGCACTGAGGACCTTCATCTCCTCCAGGACAAACACATGGAAACAGTCACATTCAGGCAGGATGGGCTCCAGACTGAAGTAAGATAGTTCACTTATGATTTTTGTCGACCTCCATCATTTTCTCTCTGCCTCTTACTCAGTTCTTGTGGTTTTTATTAACTTCCTCTCACAAAACTGCACAGGAAGTTTAATGCAGCAACTCTTCTGCCCTTGTATTTGCTGCCATAGACATAACAGTGGACTTATTCTAACGCCTCTATTAAGCAGAGTTTATTTACTAAATTTGACATGCGTTTATCTGTATATTAAGCCTATTATGAGCAGAAAAACATGTCTATACCTGTGATAACACAGATATTTTATATTGCTCGCAATCAGATTCAGTTTGGAGTAAATGTCTAACTACTTTTTTGTATTACTATTATTGATTTCTGAATTAATGTGAACACACATGTCAAACTCTAACAGAAATCTCACGCGTTTGGTGTTCATGTGCTTCCTGTCAGACAAAACCCCGAGCGAACTTTCAACTGGTTCTTTGAAGCAACATGCCCTGTAGCCAGAGACAAAGGTGAGGACAGTTGTAGCGTCTGGATCAGCACACACACCCAACCAGAATGATTCACACATGTTTGGCTGCTTATGTTCATCATCTTCTATGTCAAATTGTTAAAGTACACTGAAAACAAAGAAGATTGTGGGTTTGTGGTCTCTGCTTCTAAATATATAACTTTAAATCTCATGTACGGTAACATCTGTGGCAATTTGGTGAAGCTTCAATCTTAAAAATCTCAGATTTATTTTACCAGTAAAAGACAGGTAAAATTTGACCATTTGATTTGGTCTGTTTTTATTGTACTGGAAGCTACATTGTGATTTTATTCACAAAATTCCCTTTGCGATACAAATATACATATAAACTGACACTGATGTTTGTCTACTACAATGAAGTTACTCATCAAATGTCTTACTGTCACTCTATGTATCTTGGACTTGTTTTATTTCATCATGACTCAATGAATTGCACAAACTGAATTGCACAGTCTGTGAGTCATGAGTCGGTCATTACACCGGCGTTTTGAAAGCGGACTTGAGCATAAATTAATATTGGTACATGTGAATTGGGAAAAAAATAAAATAGCTAAACTTTCTATGTGTGAAGCTGTTTGTGCTGTTCTGACAGTCACACAGTCTTCCTGTCATGTGATCGGAAGAAAACCACAAAGCCTTTTTAGTCACAAGTAAACCCAAGGAGAGCATCCTGTTAACTCTCTGTGAGAGCAGAAAACTGGCCCGATGAGAGTTCACATTCAAGATTATTTAATCATTTTCAAACATTTTATGTCTAGTAAAATTACTAATGCTTTTTTTGGGCACATTAGAGGTGTGTCCCAATAAATTAATGATATGATTAAGTTTATATTATTTCAGTAATTAAACATTTTGAGAAGTGAAACTTCTATAATGACTTAGGATAACATATTTCAAGTGTTTATTTAATTTAAATCTAATCATGATAACTTACAGCTAATGTTACAAAATTAGTCCAGTAGAAATACAGAAATTGTTAATACTGAAATGTGAAGTTGTGGCCATGGCAGTCAGAGGGAAGACCTGACAGCTGATCAGCTGAAGTCCTTCACACAAGGTAGAGTTAATTAGGAGGAAACATGGCAAAAACAGGTTAAAAACAGCATCAGTAGGGTTCAGAAGAAAAGCCCATTCAAGAGTTTTGGGGGCGTTTCTTGAGGTTTGGCCCACAGGGCTTCAAACAGACACATGTATATGTATCCAGGAGAAGGATGATGCATTTCTTATGTGATGTCAATCCTGAACCAGGGATAATGAAAAACTCTGTAGCTCAATGGTCCAAAACATTTTTAATGTAAGTAAATGGATGTGTATCTTTCTTTTCAATTAGAAAAAAGGAGAGTCAGAATTTGAGCTGCTTGAGGTCCACTGTGACGTTTCCACAGTCAGTGATGATTCAGGAAGTCAGGCCTTTTGTTTGTGTTGGTTCACAACTCTTTACCAAGAAATATTGGAGAAGTCTGTGCTTCTCTTTGCTGACAATCTCTACAGAAAGGCTAATTTTATTTTCCAGCAGGACTTAGTGTCTCATCAATGTGCTTGGGATGATTTCTTTAATGAGCATCGCTGTGCTTGATTGGGTTGTAAATCTAGCTGACATAAACCCCATGGAGGATCTCTGGAATATTGTCAATATCTTTTGTAGCACCATTCACCTACAGGGTAATTAAAAATGAGTTACAGAAAGAAAAAGAGGACAGAGCTTAAAACATAAACTAATGACAGATAATCATATAACAGGAAGGAAATCTGAATTCCCATAGGTAAGATAATTAAAAAATTATTAAAATAAATCTCTTATTTTAATAGTTATATTAGGATAATGATTAAAATAAGCTGCAGTAAACGGTAATAGTTTGAGTCCTTATTCAAAGGAAAGGCCTGACTAAATGCTGCCTCACCTGATTTGGTTCTGGATCCTGGAAATGAGGAGTAAACAGGTCATTGACAACCTGAAGGGTTTACTTGGTTCATATCTCACTAGCAACTCTGAAGTGCATTTATGACCAAGAGCATTCGGTGATTTGTAGACCATCAACAATATTTCTATTATTTTACAATCAGGGAGACGGTGCAATCACTTAAGGACTGGTGTTTTATGATCCATGGTCCTGGTGTTGGTCAGGACTCTGGCAGCAGCATTTTGGATAAGGTGCACCAGCTTGCTATTTTTTTTTTGTAAAAACAAGCATAAACACCAGTACAATCGTCAAACCTATTGACAATAACAGCTTGCAGCTGGATCCTGTTTTGACAGGACATCCCTTACTCTGGTGACGTTTTAGCGCTGTAGTTGGTTGATTTATTATTAGACCTGGTTAATTCTTTTAAGTTCAGGTATGACTGCATGAAAACACCTAATTTTTTTTATTTTTTTTATTCTCTGTGGTATTTAGTGCCACAGAATCTAGATCAGTTTTGGTTTTGACCTTGTGTTTTTGTGACCTAAAAGAAGATGGTGAGAGATACCAGACCTAACAATGCAAACAAGACCAGTGTTGAAGCAGCCCAGGGTTTTCTGAACATCTCAGCAGGGGAATGGTCTCAGTGCTACTCTGCATTGATGCAGTAATTCATGGAAAAGGAGCCCTTACTAAATATTGAGTGCATATTCTCTACAGTACATCACCATATGTTCAGTTGAAAGAAAAATAAAGTTATAAAAAGCACATATAACTGTATCTATAGAATGTTTGTGTCTGAACTGAATTAGCTTTTTTGCTGAAAATTGAACTTATCGAAATGCCTTTGTGTGATGTAGTTTGTTCATTCATTTTCATAACTTTTTTTTTTTTTGCTTTAATTTTGCAGATCCTGGAGTAAAGTTTCAGTTTCCAGAAGACTTCAGGGACGAGGTAGCCTCTGCTGCTCCAGGGAATACGCTGTTGGGAATATTTTTAAAATGATCACAGTAGCTCGACTTTACTCTTCCAACACTGGGCATATTCTGTGTGGCTGTTTAAGCACTGACCTTATTTAGATCGGGGAGTGAATAAATTGAACTTTAACCCACAAGTCTTGTTCAAATTTAGGCTAAAACAGAAACCAAAAGTCAGGCTTTTTAAATCCATTTGATCAAAACCAACAATGTTTCAACCATTTATTGACATGTGAACACTCTTTTTAACCTTTCACTTTCTTTTTTTAATTGTTTACAATGGAGACAATGTCTACATTGCTCAGTGTGTAACACCATAAACCTGAAATAGTTTCCAAAGTTGATATGAGCGCATGAAGCTCTTGTACTTTAACATAACCGTCTTTGTTTGTGTCTCTCGCTCCTTATTGCTTATTTTCCAGGAATCCAGTCAAACTTTGCCCAAGTTCTGCTTCCCATATGACATCCAAAGGTGAGTATAAACTGCGAAGTGTCTGGGTCAGACCTCCCCGCCTGGTTAACTTGATCTAAATGTCCTCCTCTCGCCACGCTCGTCTGCTCAGACAGAGGGATGGGGTGGCCGTGCAGCACTTTACTTTTGTTTTGACTGACCTTGAGGGATGCCAGCGCTTTGGTTTCTGTCGCCTCACCAACAGCACACAGACGTGCCTTTGCATTCTCAGGTATGCTTTTGTCTGCATGTGTAACCTTTATTTTGTGCTCCACCTGTGTCTTTTGGACACAAAAACAACATGTTCTTATTGCCATGGAACTATTTCATTTTCTTTGGATCCCAATTATTAGCTTCATACTTTACTATAAGTAACAAATATAAATTAATTTTCTGAATTTTAACCACTCAAATTGCCAGTTTCTGCAATTAAATTTCACTTTTAATCGCTGAAATCTTAGTGTTAGCAATTTGTAGTTGTTTTTTTTTTGCGGGTAGAGACAGGTGGGGGTAAAGTTGAAAGCATAAATGTGATCAATTAAAATGTTGTTAATTTGTGAAAAAGTTTCCAAGAAAAGGTGATTAGTTCATTCCATATTTTACAAATTATTAGATATAGTCACAAGGGAATCGATTCTTTCTTTTCAAAAGATGATTTCATCCTGTATCAATTTCAAACAGTTATCTCCCCTGGTTTGAGGTGTTCTACAAACTTCTCAACAATTTGGCCGATTACCTCTCGAAAGGACAGGTGAGTTCTAGTTCCTAACCTCTAATCTCTACTCTCTCCATACTGCTGCGTGAGCATCTCATAAAAATGAACCACCTCTTCAACAGATCAATGAGATCAAAGCGCTCCTGGCTACGCTCTACAAGCAGTCCATACCGCTGGCTCCCGGATCTGTCACCCTGCAGATGGTAAATCTCTTAACTAGGCAACGAGAACCCGGGAGTCACACTTGAGTTTGAACGAGTTCTGTCAGTGGTTTGCGTGTTGTGTTTCTTTCCTGAGGGAGAGCAGCTTTTGGTGAGCACTGAGGTGTCTGTTGGACACATAGAGGGACCAGAGGGGGTGAGTGCCACAGGAGAGGCACATCCGACTGGGCCTGTGCAGACTAACGCTGGCTGTCTGTGCTTGATGACTTCAGCTTTTTTTGTGTGAACTAAAACACTGTTGACTCACCCCTCTAAGAAATGGCATGTCTATGCTGAACCTAACACAGTTAACACTAGCTAGCTTTCATTATGATCTACAGTCTCTTTAAAAACCATGACTAATGCCTCATCATGGAAATGGTTTGTCTGAGAATTTACTCCATCTGGCTCCAAGCTGCAGCTTGTTGTGTCATCTTTGTTTTTGTTTTTGTATTTGAGTTTCATTCCAAAATGACAAAGCCATCTCCAGCACCAGCAAGTGCGCATTTCTAATTCAATTCACCTACAAATTAACCTCTAATTAAAATAACTCTCATGTTTCGCACCTATGTCACAGCATGCAAATAAATGTTGATGTAGTTTGTATTGCAGCACAAATACGGTTTCTTCAGTCTGAATTCAGACTTTGCAACCAATGATGAGAAGTTTAACAAGATATGTATGGTGCACTGTTAGGCTTTTACCGGAACAGACGATGTTAATGGTACAAAAGCAGATATTTGACTCAAAGCTGTGAAAGAGAAAATTGCTCAAAAGCAGCACAGTCTGCATGTAAAACCACAATTATTGGGCTGAGAATTTTGGAATAAAAATGGACAATGTTACCTTGCAGCCTTTAATTTTCCATATGCACCAAGATGTTAGACTCCATCCACGATGCTGGAAAAAAGTACATCCTCTCTATTTTCCTCCCTTTTACTTACTGTGGTTTTATTGTTTTTTTGTTTTGTTTTTTCTGGACAGATTCCATACTTTATTGCTCCAGATCCAAAAAGTCTTCCTTCTATTCCTGAAAATGTGAGTATGGTTGCTCAAGTTAATTATCTATGACTGAGTTTGAGCTGTTTTGCTAAACCTTTTAGATTTCAGATGTGCAAATCTGATAGAGACTTACTCCAAAAGTCCTGGTCCTTCTGCAAGTCTCAACTCAGCGAGGCTAAAGATAAATATATAAATTTATACCCCACTTTTGTGACACTCATTCATGAGCAATTTTGAACTGTTCATGTTTCTTCCAGTTCAGGGTTTTGCACTACTTTGTGTTGGGCTGTCTCATAAAATCCCAAAGAAATCCATTAAAGTTTGTGACTGTAATTTGATCAAATGTCAGAAATTTCTAGGGACATAAATACGTGAACAAAACACAAACACACCCTGTATCTTTGGCTTTGCTAGAGAAACCTGACTGAGCTGATAGTAGCAGTAGATGTCGGCAATCTCCTTCAGCTCTATGCCAGCATGTTGTTCGAGAGGCGGATCCTCATCTTCGCCAGCAAACTCAGCACCGTAAGACACACGTTTTCATTTCCCCTTTTTGTTGCACAAAATTAACATATTTACAACAGCCTGGTCACACTTTGAACCCGTAACTCAAACAAGACTTATTTTTGAAGCGTGATTAGACCATTTCTAAATGTAGATTTAAACACCATTAAAATGTCATTGCTTCATTTTGTGACAAATATGACTCTCTATACTTGTTGATCGCATGTGAAGTAGATAAGCATGCATGTATACCTTAAAGTTCTCCTCCATTTTGTGTGTGCAGCTAACATCTTGCGTACATGCTCTCAGTGCTGCTTTATACCCGATGTTCTGGCAGCACATCTTCATACCTGTCCTGCCACCACATCTACTCGACTACTGCTGGTGAGAAGTCCAGTCCATCCATCCACCCATCCTAACCCCAACGCTAGCGCACTGATCCGCCTACACATACACTGCAAAAACACAAAATCTTAAGTGACATAATCTGCCAGTGGATATAGTGTATTTAAAACAAGATCCTGCATCTTNCTTCTTGTAAGTTAGTTTTGTCTTATTTCAATCTTTCTAAAATATTTGCTGTAGAAACTAGACAGAAAATACTTGGCAAGATTTTGTGTTTTTGCAGTGTACAAACACAAAATAATGTTATTTTTTTGTGTGGTTACAGTGCGCCCATGCCTTATCTGATTGGAGTCCACACCAGTCTTTCAGAGGTAGCGCACTAACCAAGTCGCTCACATCCCCCACCAGCTTTATTCACAAGTTGATCAAGTTTATTCTTACTGGCTGTCTTCTCGACAACATATTTCCGTCCACTAGAGGGTGAGGAGTCGTGGGTTGGAGGAAGTGGTTATTCTGAACGTTGATACAAACACTCTGGAAACCCCCTTTGATGACCTTAAGAAGATACCTGCAGACGTGGTAAAACCACATATTTATTTAGGTCTTTGTAATTTCAGCGAGTTGCTTTGTGTTAGCTGAGCATGCCAGCTCTTTCATTGATAACATTAGGCAGATATCAGCAGGTTTCTTGCATTTATGTGCTCAGATGTCCGGCCTGAAGGTCTGTTTAAAGCGACAGGCAGTGTCTCCTGGCTGTGGTGTTTCTCGAGCTTTCCTAAAGGCTCAAGCTCTGCTGTTTGGAGGCTACAGAGACGCCCTGCAGAGCGACAAGGTCTGTCAGTCACTACGGTTTGCTGGAGACTTAACACCAATGTTGTCCTTGTAATTACAGAACATATTTGTTGTGCTTGCTGCTCATTCTATATACGTCTCTCTTCACAGGAAGGTGACGTTTATTTCTGCGAAGAGGTTTTTTTGGATCACAAGTCTACCAGTATGAAGCAGTTCCTGCAAAGCGCCATTCATTTGCAATTCTTCAAACAGGTACACAGCGACCTTTGCTGGGCATGTTTCCTGAGGCTTAAAGTGAAAAATACAACAAAATTTTGCAGTTGGTTAATTGATGAGATTATGTGACTGATTCAGGAGTTAATGGAAATTTGTTCCTTTATATGTGAGCTAATCTAAAATGTATTAAGCTTTAGAAATACTGTGTGCACTGTGTTCACCACAGTGGATAATATGAGTGTCTGTACATGTATTGATTTCGATCACATATAAGGCAGGAAAGTGAACTTTTGGTGTCATCCCAAACAATGCCACCTGCTGGACATCCAGTGGAATTTCACAAAATATGTCAGGAAACTAATTTGACAAGTAGCAGAGCATCTCAGGAACACAATTCACGACAGACATGTAGAATAAAATAAATAAATAAAAATATTAAATTAAATTATTCATTGTCAACTAAGGTCTTCAATAATTATTAAAAGTTTTAAGAATGTTGTAATTGACTGTCTTGTTTGACTGTCTTTACTAGTATAACTATATTATTCCTGATAACTTACAAAAAAACCTTATTTTTACTATTAGACTGCAACTTTTTTGTAACCAAAACAGTATTAAGATTCCTTCAATGGAGAAATCTAGCGAGAGAAGGCTAAGAAAATGGGAAGTATTTAATTTAGAGAAAAAATGTATATCTCCACTTTTAATTACTTTGTACGTTTAATCAATATAAAATATTATAAATTAATTTGTCACGTACCTATTTCAAAGTATAGACATGTATTTTGCACCTGAGTGAACAAGATAAAAACAACTCTTTGAAAAGTGCTCAGGATTTAATATTTCTTTTCACTCAAACTCAGCATTAGTCATGCCTTAGGCATATTTAGATCTTAAATATTTACATTCAACCAAGTATTTTGTTTTTAAATGAGACAGGAATCTCTAAAGGGATAGTTACGCTATGTAAAAGCAGTACTAATTTTGAATAATTGAAAAAACACACAATTTGTTTCTTTATTTGCATTTTGTTGAAAATGAAAGTTGAGATTGATTTAAATAGTCTGTGAAAAAACATTTACTGGAAGTCCAACCATCAAACTCTTCATATAAATCCTGAAGAGCTTTTTGCAGGTCTCCACTGGTATTTTAAAGATTTATATTTTAGGGTGGAATGCCTCTTATCATCACCCTAATCTTTAGACTCCTTGGAAAATTCTTATTTTGGTCCGTTCCAAAATATTAATATTACTTCCATCCTGAAGAAACATGGTGGTAAAGTTAAACAATTGCTTTAAATCTAAATTCCTAAATGGGTATGAATGAATAATTTTGGACTAAACTGTTAGAAATAAATACTGAGACAGGTTTTCATAATTCATGCATAATTCAGGCTAATTGTTAACATTGATTCAGATATGGGTGTTTGCGTTGGTTTCAAAGCTGTTTCTCCACTTGTTTGTTTCAGTTCATTGATGGTCGCCTGGATGTTCTTAACAAAGGGAAAGGACCAGATGACCTTTTTGAGGAAGAGATAACAAAGTGTGAAACAACAGCAGGTGTGTCTCTGTATGTCTTAAGGATGTCACAATACAGACTTTTTATTTTTATTTTTCATTTTAGAAAGATTCTTTCACGATCACCTAATCTGATGCTTTCATAAAATCAATACCATGCATCTCCTTTTGCGGTAAAATATGACAACAGTTTTTGTTAACCTAAGTTATGCTCCTTCTAATGATTTTGTTCATGCCAAGTTGAATTACAACGTTAGCGCTAGCATCTCTGTTTGATATGACTTGTTGATATGTAATATATTTAGACTATCTGCTGGTTAAAATGGCAAAAACCGCACACAGAACAGAAGCTATAGGGATTAGGAGCTTCTGACAGATTAATCAGGGACTCCAATACCTATTGTCCTATTATTAAAAGAGTGCGCTGAGTCAAACTGTATCATCGCCAGTGGTTTATTCGGGATCAACAAACTTCCAGCATGAGCTTCATCGTAACAATTAGCGTCACCTGGACTACCTGAGCCTGACGCTCTTTTATGATGTCATCACCGGTGGCCATTTGTAGTTTTTAACCATGCGTAACATTAACACCACACCTATCATTTAAAGAAGTCATCAATGGGACAACAAGTCAATACTAGGTGACAGATTGGGACTTACCTTTTATGTGAATACATCTTTCTCATATTGCTAAATTAAAACTTTCTTTTGGATTTTTTTTTTCTTTTTTTGTAGGAAGAGGCAAATCTTATCAGCAGTTAGTTGGCAATTTAAAGGTAAGTTCATTTGACTATTTCTGTTTTCCTTTTTGGCCTGAAAAGTGTAACATTGATGTCTTTGTGCTACAGAAAGGGGGCGGCGCTCTAATCCTAAACATGAAGACCAAAGCAAATATGAAGGTGAGTCCAGACAGACATTATGTGACTGGGGTTTAGGGAGGACAGCTTCGTGTTGCGGGTGCCACCTAACTTTTCATTGTTGTCTCTAATAGACTAAAGGTCTTACCAAATCCAGTTTGAAAAACCTGCTGATTCACAAGGTAGGCTCGTGTTCATGTAGGTAAACGCTTTGATTCACCCGAATGCTGCTGGCTTCTCTTGCTTACTTCACTGTGTGTTATGCAGGTCCACCATGAGGATCGCAGCCTCCAGAGGGGCGGGTCGATGTCGCACCGCCGCGTCCAGTCTGACAGCTTACAGAGCCGCCTGCCGATCACACAACACTTTGGAAAAGTAAGACTGTAGTTTTTTGTTTTTGTTTTCAGCAAACAAATCTACATCTGAATCAAGTTAAATGTGTACAAGATAGACAGTCCCGTTTGTGCCGTCTTCCAACTGTTTTTGTTTTTGTTTTGTTTTTTCTGGTCTTGGTCTTCTACTCCATTAGTCACGACCTCGCCGACCCGCTCAGAAAATCAGAGACAAGGAAATCACAAAGGACACAGAAGATCTCTTGGACAGGTGGGAAATCCACTTATACATCATTTTCACAGTATGGTCTCCTCAAACTGTTTTAAAGTTCTCCAGCCAAGGGCCAAACCTATAACTAAAAGGTCTGCTTTATTTTGTCAAAAGTGTTTGTGATGTTATTTTGAAATGTCAGGACATTGGACACTGAAAGAGCAGAGCAGTAAAGAGAAAAACCAGGAAGTCTATTGAGAATCTTAGGTTGTATTATTCAGAGATGTTTTTTTCTTCAAGTAAACAATATAGGCGGATGTAGGGAACCTGCATTGATCATAACAATCCAACAAAATGAGCCAAAAGTAAAATAACATGACATGGCCAAATGAGGACTAACTGCTGACGTCTCTGACATATACACAGGGAAACTAGTTTTTTATCTCTTCCCTTTTTTAGGTTTTGTTTCCACTTTACGATTAGAAACACATGACAGTCTGTTGCTCTGTTTAACGAAGCCACACCTAAAATAACTAGAATACTGTTTCTGGAAATTAAGAATAAGAAAAAAACCCAGCTAATTCTAATAATTTCTCAATGCAGTAGATGAAGCATTTGAACAGTTATACACCTACTATGCACATTTATATTATATTACTATTTCTAACTTCTATTTAGTTTCATTGATGTTATTTTTTTATTCTCAGTGAGGAGAACTCGAGGCTCGCTGGACAGCCTGACTCCGAGATTCTGAAGGAAGAAGAAGAAGACGAAGTTGATTCACCGTTATGTGACTCAGAAGAGATGGATCTCCTAGGAGAGATCTTTGACACTCTCAGCTCGCGCAGCTCCCATGACCGAGGCCTGTTGTATGGCACTCGCAGCCTGGATTTGTTTGGACCAGACAGCCATGACTATATCATTAAGGTAAATCAGTAAGGAAACGATCAACACTCCCAAACATCTACCTGGAAATCAGTTCTAATTCTCTTTTATGTGGTTGTTAGCGTGGTCCAGGCAACCCCAGCCAGGAGAGCCTGTGTCTGTCCATCAGCGGCAGCGGCAGCTTGCACAGCTGGAATCTGGAGACCACAGAGGAGCTTTCAGATCGGACGGAGGACTCGGACTGGCACGGCCTGGACACCAGCTTGGCGGAGGAGGAGGGAGCAGAATGTCTCCTGGTGGCAAGTGAGGTCACCGAGTGTGAAGCGAAACAAAGGGAGGTCAGAGAAAAACGGAGAGAAACTGATGGAGAAGTAAATGAGAAGCAGGAAATTACCAACAGGGATAACTTTAAGGAAGTGAAGATAGAAGAGGAGCGAAGTAAAGATCACGAAGACGTAGCAAGCTTTGGGGAAAGCTCGCAAGAAATGACTGAAGGAAAAGAAGACGAAAGAATAAAGGATGAAAGGGAAGATGAGGGAATTCAGAGCGAGGAGGTAGCTGTGTTGCAAGAGGAAGAAGGGAAAACGAATAACACGCAAGAAAATGAGACAAAAGAAGAAATGAAAGAAACTCAGGATACAAATAATGATTCTACAGAAACATTGAACTTAAAGTGTGTAAACAGAGAAGATCCGCTCTTGAATTCGGTGGAAAAGCCGCAGAGTGACGCTACAGTCCCACCAGAGCCCGATGATGTTACTACTGAGTCTATACCGCCTCCATCTGAGGAGAAAGAGAGTGACAAAACCCCAAAGAAGGAGGAGCAGGGGGCCCGCGTGACCTCACCTCCTCCCAAAGTGCTTTCCGCTGTAGCACGCTTCCAGTGTCAGCCATACAGCCAGCAGGGATTTCAGCTCAAGTCCATTTCTAAGAACTCTGCCGAGCCTGCATTGCAACGCAGGGAAAAGGTTCAGACTCCGTGTGACTTAGACACAAACAAAAACGCAGAGGGGTCCGAGGAAGAAGACCGCCCTCCAGTCAAAGTGTCTGAACTGAAGAAGAGATTTGAAGCTTGATGTAACATCTCTGTTTTCACTGGTTTAGGTGGAAACCCAAACATCCTTCTTCCCATCAGCACCTTCCAGCTCAATGGGATCCCAAGATGCTCCAAGGACAGAAGGGATAAATACGTTCTGGTTTTTCCCTGATGTCTTCTTCCAGATGGATGTGGCAGTGAAACCTCTGAAAACCAGTATCCTAGAAGCATCAATAATACCAAGTTTCATGCAGACAAATACCCAAAGTATCTCTTTGCTAAGCTAAGAGGCAGGTCCATTAGCTTTATTGAAGATGAAGGAAATAGAAAACGGTTAAAAAAAAATTTGGTTTTAGAAAGGGCTCAGGATCAAACTAAAGCATCATTATTAACTCAAAAAGAAAAAAAAAATATTTATGGCATTCATTGAACCGTCAAACTCTCAGGTTTGGAAGTTGCTGGTTCCAGTGGTTGCTAGGATCTCCGCCCCCATTGCTTGTTTTCCATTTCTTTTTTAAATTGCTTGAACTGTTCGACATTTAGGGGAAAGAAAATCCATCACCTCATCCTTTCCAAGCAACATAAATTGACCCTTTAGTGACGTTTTAAAGTCATATACCAGACGGGCTAAAGCAGTGGTTCTTCATCCTGTTACTCAGCACTCATTGTCCTTCAGGGATTTGAGTATTCCCTGTTCCCACATCCATCCTAATCTGCTCAATCTGGGATTGGATTGCCAGGGGCAGCAGCCTAAATAGAGAAGTACAAGGTGCTCCATGGTCATCTGAGAAACATGTAGTCCTGGGTGTTCCTCTGGGTCTCCTCCTGGTGCCCAGAACATCTCAACAGGGAGGTGAGGAGGTAATGCTGTAATTTGAATAAGGTGTGCCAAATAAGACACATCTAGGACATGAAGGACAATGTGGATCAGGATTGAGAACCACTGGACTGAAGGGATCGCTTGGATTTTTTGAGTCAAGTTCTGTGAACTTTTTAGCAAACATTTCCTTACCTTTAAAAAGACATGATAGATTAATAGTAGAACCAATCAGCCATATCCTTCCTCTAAGTGGGTTAGAGGAAGGATGTGGCCTCACCATTTAGCCTCAATCTGCATGGCTCTATAGCAGAGTTAAAGTTTGAAATTTAATTTATATGGAAACTAAAGAAAAACACACACTGGAGCTGAAAAACAGCTTTCAAGAGGTTTTCCCAGCCTTTTCCACCACATGTACCAGTGAATGATCAGCCCGATTGGATAAACTAACTTTAAGATGCTGTGCCTTTCAGAGGGTTTGTGGCCTGGTAAAAAACTTATGTGGATTTTAAAAAGTCAACTCATTGTGAGAATTGGTGTTACTGCCACATCACTCAGCAGAGAAAAGTCAGACTTAGTCTTTTGTGCAAATGTTGACTGTTAATATACACCAATGCTGCACTGTAACGATTCCATCTAATCGTTTTATTACAGGTAAGGAAACTATTAGTGATAATGGCACAAGAACCGTAAGTCAACATAGCAAAAAAATGAACATATCCCTTTAAAAGCACCATTTTCTCTTTTTTAACTTAAATGTGAATATGCCATTTATTATAAACATGTAAAGTGTATTTAGATTTGTAGAACATTAGTTTCTTTATTGCACAAACTGACATTTTGAAAAACGACCCTTGCAGTTTTGTGGACTGTTCTCACAGAATTTGAATAAATAGCTTTAATAAACAAAGTGTGTCCGTTGAAATTTTTTTTTTTTTTTTTTAACCATGCAAAAGGGAAAAATTAATTTGCACACAGTGGTTTTAATCAGACATCTTACCCACCATGTGTGCACACTTGTTTGACATTAAGCCTTTGAATATGATATATAAAAAGTGCATTCCAGTTAGTATCTTAGGAAAAACATGCAAAAAATAAAAAATATTTTAATGTACATTTAAATACAAAATACACTGCAGCTCATATTTTAGTGGTATAAAAAGTGAGTAGTGTTTAAATAGGAAAATTGTTAGCAAACTCCCCACTTCTCTTCCCTCTGTGAAACAAGAGCCAGAATGCTCCGATTGTTCAGTCCATTTGTTTTCACCCAGGATGAAAACATTTTGGTGCAGAGAGCACCCATTTGTGATCCTGATACACACACACACCAGGTAACATCAAGGGTATTTAATCCATGTCTCTTTATATGAGCCGCTCTTCTTTGGGCAACGGTAAAGGCAGCCTGGGCTTCTCGGGTGCGGTTGCTCGCGATTGTTTCTTCTCCTCTGCGCTGGGTCTGTACTTCCCCTCCATCCTTCTTTTCTTCCGTATGACGCACAACAGAAGCAGCAGGACTAAGGTGAGCAGGGAGAACAAGCTGAAAACAGACGACGACATAGCAGGTAGGATCGACATCTGCGTTACGCAACACCTGGGAAGAGAAATCACATCAAGGTCAAGTAGTGATGCAGGCAAAACAAGAGAGGACCTCCTAATTTAAAAATAGTGTTCAATTTCACAATTCCATGTTTTATTTGTGGAAGCACTCTGAGGTAAACAGAACAAGCAGCAATCAATCCTCTACTCAGCATTTTTGAGCCTGTACAAGTGTTTATGTTGCCCTTAATTTTAATGTAGAAACACACAGGTGCCAATTTTGATTAATGTAGCAGGAATCAGGAGTCTTTGCACCAGTTAAGCCACAGGTTTAAAAGGTGGTAAACCAGAAAATCAAAAATGCCAGAGCTTCAAAAGGGACCTGCTGGTAGGTGTGCACATGAACCAGTTCCTTAAAAAAAAACAAAAAAAACACACACACACCAAAACCAAATATTTTGTTGCAACAGTCGGTAAAACCAGCAGGGAAAACATGGATAGAAGAACTTTAAGTGAAGTCAGAAGATAAATCTCAGGATTAAAAAAAATAATGAGATGCAGCTTGTAAATAAAATAAAACTCCGCTTACATGCTGCTCATTAACAGATTTGTAGGTAGTTTCAGGGAGGAACTGTCTTACTTCTCTGAATAATACCGAAATAGTAATTCATCAGATTCTTCTGCAGTTTACATGAGCATCCAATAATGTTTAACTTGTCACCAGACAAGGCTACATTCCTGATAATAAATAACCGATGACTGTTTGGTGGACGCAGTCAAGTCTGGTCTTTCAGTGAGCAATTATTCAAACAGATTCCCTACGCAGGATTAGATCAAATGGGATAAAAACAGATTCATCTCACCTTAATGGAGAATATGAAGTGTTTATGAGGCCTGTGTTGCCTTTAATCTTACATCTGGACCAAGTAGATGGTGTACCAGTGGAGTACCTGAAGGTACAAAAATACATAAGATTAATACAAATGGTTTGTTGGGGGGGGAAAAATAAAAAGGTTCACCTTAATGAACACGTTTAGTGAAGAAAGTTTAGCTAGAAAAGATGAACAATGCTTTGGTGAGTTGTAATGTGGGCCTGAACTGAATGGTACCAAGAGTTTATGTAGGACTGCATGATTTATGTAGGACTGCATGATTTGTCCTACGTAAAACATGCAGTCTTCCTTCTTCTCTCAAGCGTCCCAGTTTCTTTTTAAATACAACCAGGCCAAGTTCCTGATATTACATTAGTTCCTGTAAACTAGAGGATAGAAAAGTGACCTGATCTTTTCCCAACAACAAGAAAAGTGAGTCTACTGAATGGAAAAATAAGTCAATGAAAGAATACATTTATCAAAGTGTATATTATCTACTTGTTTATGTTAGGGTTAAAATATTCTAAGATATTTTAGAAAATTTAAGATTGAATATGTTAAGTAGCTAATTAAGGGAAATGGACACAAAAAAGTCAAAGCTGCTTAGCATTGCAATTTTCAAAACGCAAATCTGATAAGATGCAAAAGGAAAAAATAAACATCACTTAAGAGGAAGTGTGGGAATGGAGGAAGATCTAAATCGCACAAGATACCAAGTGTACTAAATGATTCAGACTAAAGTTATGGCAATTTGACTTAACAGATGACAAATCACAGTGCAACCATTCAACAAACACCGAGACAACTGAGCTGTTCAGTTATTTAAGAAATGTAACAATCAGAAAACCATCCTGCAGGTCAACACAGTACGAAAGAGGGATATAATAAAGTCCAAAAATCAATCATTTAATTTGAAACCGATTAGAAAAACCACATTAGAAAAGAACAAGTGCTCACAAAAAAAAAAAAATTAAAAATGCAGGTACTTAAAAGCATAAAACACACAATGTTGAGTTTTCCATTGAAGAAAAATGCCTACAGAAAGTGTGTTTTGCACATTAATGTGTTTGTATTGGCTGTTGTCTTTAGGTCAGTATTATCACCAAAAACAACAGCAGTCAGACTCAAATATAAGTGAGTCTGACTCACTTATATTTGAGTGAGTCAGATATCACTGATCACACATATATGTGCTGATATGTGCACATATATGCACATATCAGTACATATATGTGCTGATATGTGTCATATCAGCACATTGTCCACAAATTTATCAGTCTAACTTTAAAAACAACAGCAGTCAGACTCAAATATAAACAGCCAGCAGAAGAAGATGCAGAAAGAACTAAGAGAACTTTGTGAGAAGATAAATCACAGACAAAGAAAACTGAGGAAATTTTACGCTATGATAAATATATATAAAATACTAAATAACTACCAAGCTCTTATAAATCTGTTCCAATTTGGATTTGCTGCCTTTCCGGAATAAAGTAAAGAAATTTTCACCACCCTCCACGAGTATTGATTCCCACTACAGCTGCATTGCACTGGACTCAATTCCATTGTCTGCAATTGCAATTTTGCACAATAAGGATGGATTGGAAGCAATATTTCATAGGATATTGTCTGATTTGGTAATGTTTTGGTTAACAATTGTCATACCGGTGATTCTCTTGATACTACCAGTCACACTGCCTCTCACACATATATTGGGGGAAAAAAATTAACTAAACATAAAGATTGAATTTTCCTTAACGCATCAGTGCTGATGATGAATTAAGTGAAAGAGGAAGAAACGACTCATTTAAAGCGTTTCACAAAACTTTACCACGGGTGCCAAAAGGTGTGGAACAACGTTAAATGCAGGATACTTGTATACAGAAAGTTGTGTATTTAGGCTCTCATAATATCTTGACATTTGTCTTCTTAACATTTGAACTATATTTTTTAGCAGTTGAAAGATTTTCATATTCATTCATTCATTTCACCAAGATTGCCATTTACCAAATCAGCTTCTAGAAGAAGACTGTTTTAGACATTCTGAATTTGAACTTTCTATAAAATCCACCAATAATCATATCAGCACATTGTCCACAAATTTATCAGTCTAACTTTAAAACGCTCGGAAAATGTCGTTTTTACCTATCAGCTAAAACCAGAACCCACATCCTTGACAGAAGAAAAGAAAAGAAAACAAAGACCTAATTCCTTGAAGCAGCGGAAGGATATCACACCACTCAACTGCATTAATGATACCAGCAGGTTTAAGAAAAAGTCAACACTCACCATTTAATGTCGTGACAAGCAGGAGATACAATGAGTCGCTTTCATAAAGCACTGGTTTGTTTCAACAGGAAACAGAAGTAGATTTGTTGTATTCTCTCTCTCAAAGTTCCTCTCGTACAATTAATGACCCTCCTGCGAAAGTTTTAAACCCCCACAGGCGGACGCATGTCTCCGCTGAGGGTGGGAGGAATGCCGCGGATCCTGCTCCACCTGTCTGTCTGACTACCTGCTGTCTCCTGCGCAGGTGGGACTGCTGCTGACGACACGTGAAACCGCTCACGGACACGGACACCACGAAGTTTCCCTACCAAACGCCAGGTTTAGCTGCAGAGTGACGGCAGTTACCTGCAGGCTAGCGACAGAGTCCAGGTGAGACCGCAGCCGCAGTGGAGACGCCTGGTTTAAAGCGAGAAGGTCCGCAAGACCGACAGGACTCATTGTCCATTAGCCAGGTGTGGACGAGGTGGAAGCGATACTGGTTTCTCCTTCCCTCTCTCGCTCACCTGTCTGCCGGATGTAAATTAGCGCGATCACGTGTCCGTCCCCCCAGCCAATCAGAGTCAGTTTGCCTTTTTTTTAATCTTGGGTTTGTATGTTTTTTTTCTTCTCCTTTTTGTGAATCAAATAATGCTCAAAATATTATTTGAGTAGTACGGAAGAGGATTAGGGCCACCGGGAAAAAAAAAATTCTGATTCTGACTTTAAAGTCAGAATTCTGAGATTAAAGTAAAAAGAAATTCTGACATTAAAGTCAGATTTCTTTTTTTTTCCGGTGGTCCTAATCGTCTTCCGTAGAGTAGTCATTTATATCGCTATTATGTAAATTAATTGGCTACATATAGAGTAAAGTATTCCATATGTGTTATTTTTCCATATGGAAACCCGTTTCATTCAAAACCGAATAAATAAATGCTGTTATTGAATTATTAAGGACATTCAGTAAATTTTACACAAAAGTGAACAAAATGGATTTTTAATATATTGAAATAAAGAAATGACTAATTAAACAAATACTGAAATAAATTTTAAAAAAAGAATCACTATTACTTTATTTCATGATAGAAGGAAACAAAACAACTCTATTTATTTCACAGAATATTTATTATTAATTTGTTAATACAGTATTTATTTATTGAATACATTTTGAATAAAACAGCTCTTTATAATCACAAGCATTTCATTCAGTTCATTGTTTTTAAATACAGAAATGTCACAGAAATGACTTCGGCATAGTTTTTATTTTATTTTATTTTATTTTTGTCTTTTTCTTAACAATACCCTCAGCATCTCTATGACGTGTAGGTTTTGAGAGTTTGTTGGCCGTCGCATCCACAGTGACACGGTAGTCATTAACCAAACGGTGGTAATGTTGGCATGGTGGGCAGCTGCCATGTCGAAAATAAAATCAGCTATAAAGTTTGTCAGTATGGGAAGCATGAGGTGCTCTAAAGTTGCCTGTTAGACCTCAACACTGACTTTGGACTGGATGAAACAAAGTGGAGCAGATCTGGAAGAAAACGTGGCTCCAAAATCATCATTCGGTTTGGATTCTGTTAGAGATGCACTATTGCAAATTATTCACCATCACAGTTTCACTGAATTTCATATACATATTGCAAAGAACTGGAAATTGTCCTAATTGATTGTTTGATCATTATGGAATCAGGTCCTCCATGTTTTTAATATATTTGGTGACATTTGTTTAGTGTGACAGGAAAAAGTTTCAAAGGTAAAATCATTAAGAACTTTTTTTTTTTTTTACATTTGCTAAGCTGCAGCACATTGAGTACATGTTGTCTATAAACCTAAACCAGACACACTTGTGTAACAAGTCATATTGCTACTTGTAAATACAAGTAGCATTGCTGTAGTCAGTATTTATAATGCATATTATATGTTTTTTAATACCATTCAGGTTCTGATTCTGTGAGGAACATGGAAGTTGAAGCTCATGTCCTGGATATTTGTGTGTGTGTGTGTGTGTGTGTGTGTGTGTGTGTGTGTGTGTGTGTGTGTGTGTGTGTGTGTGTGTGGGTGTGTGTGGGTGTGTGGGTGTGTGTGTGTGTGTGTTTAATCTCCATTAAACACTTGAATGGTCTTCATTTCAGAGCTGTGGTTATCCCGGTTACTTTTGCAGTCTTTTCTATCTCATTTTTTGTCCTTTCACTTAGACTTTAAATAAATATGCATTTTGCTTTCAACCATCTGCTTTGGGAAGATATTTTATGGCTTGCCCTCCTTGTGGAGAGTGCCAAGACAGATGAGGCTTTTCCCCTCAATTGTGTTGGAAAAAAATGGTCATGTAAGATCACAATTCTCAACAGTTTCTGTTGTTTTAGGCAATAGTCAAATTTTCTCAATGAGCCAAGTAATTACTAAGAAACAAATGCTTTAACAAAATAACAAAATATATTTGGTTCCAATGTATCCATGTATTAAAATAATTTTCTTTTTAAAATTGTATTACTATTTTAAAGTGAATAAAGGTTTAATAAATATCCTAATTTATTGAGATGTGTCTGTATTTGAGAGGTGCTCAAGCCACCAGTCATCCTGCTTTTTGAAAGGAGCCGGGTTTAATAATTAGAGGCAGAAGCTCCTGAGTTCACAACGCCTTGTTTGCCTTCCGACATGCCTTCCCCACTGCTCAAACAAACTTGTCCGCGTTACTGTATTAATGTGTTTTTTAACTAGACAACCCTGGGAAAATCCTCATATGCCCTGGAAAACATGCAGAACAAGTGCAAACAAAAAGCTTCCCAGCTTGGAAACAAAACGAAAACTATTGAAGGAGAGAAAAAATGAGAAGACTATCATCACAATATTGTTGAAAAATGATGCTCATCTGACAACTTCTTTCTGTCTTCCTTTCTTGCTTGCTTGCTTTCTTTCTTTTCTTCATTCTCTATTTCTTTCCTTTTTTTTTTTTTTTTTTGCCATGTTACACATTTCATTACAAAGCCCATGGTTGGCTCACTCAGGGACAAAGGGCGCCATCTTGAGCTAGACAGCAGTAAGTGATAGTTACCTCAGTCTGAGATGGCTGAAATTTTGAAGTTACAGCACACAATTGCTGGCAATTCTGGGCGGCGATTACTACAAGGTTAACATGAAAGAGAAAGTATATTAACGAAGCCATAAATGTGAAGGTTTCCAAATAATTACTGGAGACCTGAACTGGCCTGACTGATAAGTATAGAGTAAGACATTAAGGGAAAGCAAACCCTCAGCCTGGAGCCCACGCTGGCAAGGTATAGAAAGTTTATCCACATCAACATAGTATGGAACAGAAAGAAGATATTTCTTAAATACTTTTAATAACTCAAAAAATAAAATCAACAATTTAGTTAAGAAACATAAGTGAATCAACAGTTTTGCAAAGAAGCGAACAAAATCTACCGTCTTGTGAAAATATTTAACAATAATAACTTCTTGTTTTACTCTGGCAAGAGAAAAATAGATTAAACAATTTCTGCTGTGAAGCAAACAAAAGAAACGTGCTGCCAAATTATTAATAGCTCCTACACTGTTTCACTTGAAGCATCAGATTATTATCTTAAAATCATATTTAACAGACCAACATAAGTCTGTGCTTAGAGCTTTGAAGTGTAAAGGATAAATGGTTTTATAAAATCCTTTACAAATATGAATTTTATAAGTTTGATGTGAGGTTGTATTCGACGTTCCAGAGTCAATTCTGTGTAAAACCTGCAAGTCACAACCAGCTCTGCAAACTGAAAGTTAATTCATTTTTCACTTGACACATTAAATAGATTAGTTATATACAGACTGCAGACCTATAGATTTGTTAATAATGAAATGTTTTTCTGATAACTATGATTTTTTTTAACAATTATACGATGAATACTTATAATGACGCTGTAAGTTTGAAACATTACAATATGCTACCTTTATCCGACTTTCTTTTTACTTTTTTTGTTTAAACATGTTTTTTCTTTCACTGCTGAAAATGCTCCCCTGTAACTCCAAAAAGTCCCACCAATAATTTACCTAGAAATTGCATAACAAAACTTTTGCAACACCAGTTTTTTGTGTGTTTTTGCTTGTTTTGTGTCTTTAATCCTGCATGTGTTTATTGATTGACCCCCGTCGGCCGGAAAAGAAACGAAAGCTAAAAGAGATTTTAAGGAAAATAAAAACAGCACATTAATAATAGGTACTTTAATAATACTTTTAAAAAATCCCAACTTCATTGCAAGTATTTGTTCCCATGATTTTGCAATTTACTCGCATTGAGAAGTTAGTGGGACACGCAAATGCTTTATTGATTTCTTTTTCACTATTTACTTGTAGAGATAAAAAAAAAAAAAATTCAGAACTGAACTATTTCTCAACTGCTGCTGGGAATCTGTGTGTTTCATCTGTTTGTTTACGTATGTGCAGGGAAAAGTTGGACAGACGGGAGGATGATGGGGGTAAATGTGGGAGTGGATCCCCAACAGTTGGGCTCAGAGGATAAAAGGAGCGCTCAGCCCAGACCCGGTCTACCCTGGCAGCAGATCAGAACCGGACCGGAGGATGAGGAGAGCTCTTCTGCTGCTGCTGGCCTCTCTGGCCTTTGCCTCCCTGGCTGATGGAGCTAACTTGTAAGTACACCTGATTGTTTGAAGCGTGACAAAAATTAATACAAAAAATATATATAACTCTCAAAGATGCGCTTTTTTATTTTCTTGAACATTTGAAGGTTACTGAAATTAGTTAGTATACTTTGTCAAATATCTTCACATAATTTTTTATTTCTTGTGTGAATATTTTAGAAGTTTATAGTTTGCTAAATGTTTACTGTTAGTTCAGTTTACTAATAGTGAACTGCTGTCCATTAAGCCTCCTAAGTGGTGCCAGACAGCTGCCCTAAATTTTGGGCAGAGTTTGCGTGGCCTCAAATTGCTCCAGACAACAGAGTCGATCGTCACGATCATAAGCTTCATTGATCCTCTGCTGGATCTTAATCAAGATAATCAATGGCTCATTCATTAAGTATGAAGTCCAGAGTGCAGATCAAAAGTCCCCTACTGGACAAACAAATCTGAAAAGATTGCACAAAATGGTAACCAAAGGATTATTAGCAATTTCGCAACTTAAAAGGCCTTGAAACAGGTTCCTGCTGCTTCAATGCAAGTGGAGCAATAATATGGAAGCATTTTTTCATTCAGTCCTTTTCTGCAAAAACACAAGAGTTTCCCTGGAAGCCCAATATTATACTTTACAATGTTGCATACAAGGGGTACATGCAATCTACTTTTTATTTTATTTTTTTGTTTATTATTCCATTTTGCACTCTACATGTAAGGAAACTTAGGAAAGGTTCAGCTAGAAGTCTCAGTTGTCCAATACATGTTTTGCTGCATTTAGTGAAAATTATTGCTTCGCATAAGTGCTAACCAGAGAAAGCATCTTTCAACATAAACAATGTACAATTTGATCTTTGCAGCAAAGTCATGTCTGCCCCCAACCTGATGCGAGTGGGAACAACAGAAAGCATCTTTGTGGAATGTCAGGACTGCTCTGGAGGGGACATGGTCGTCACCATCAAAGTGATGAACCATCCGGAAAAAAACAAGCAGCTGACTGGGACACCCGTGACCCTCAATGTGGCCAATAACTACCAGGGGTTTGGAAAAGTGACTGTGAGTAAAATACTCAAATGGCTGCTAACATCCCTTGACGTAAAAGTAGGCTTTTCATAAAAGGCTTCTGTTGCAGGTCCTGAAGCAAAGCATCCGTCTTTTGATTCTGATTTCAGATACCAGTAGGAGAATTCAGAAAGGATCCCACTGCAAAACAATATGTTTACGTGCAAGCTCAGTTTCCAGACCGATTGCTGGAAAAGGTTGTCCTGGTGTCCTTCCAGTCTGGGTACATCTTCATACAGACTGACAAGACGCTCTACACGCCCAGCAGCAAAGGTGAGTGCAAAGCAAAATGGGCAAATCACCGATATGCTTGGGGTATTAAAATTAAGCTTTGCAACCTTGGACTCATTAAATGCAGAATATTTAAAATAATATAAATTACAATAAAAACAAATTAAAAACATTTTTTTTTAACTTACCCATCCTGATATATCAGGATGAGGATGACCATTATCCAAATGGTCCTACATTTAAATAAGACTTTCAATAGAAATCTTAATTCCAACATAAAAATAAAAAATTTCAATTGTTTTTAGAAAGATGTTTATAGCATCTAAATAGTTATGAATTGTGAAATACATGAAAAAATGATATAGATATGTTTTTTCCCCCTGCTAATAAAGTGAGAATGGAAACAGCATCAGAAGTTCAAACTGAAAACCAATCAATCAATTCAGCCATAATTGAATGAAATAAAAGAAAGGAAACAAAAACAATATGACTCACAATGATAGCCCAAATGTCCTTGTTTTATTTTACAAATTACAAAGTAAAACCAGAAATATTTAGAAATGATAATTTTTATTGCCTGCTGTGAAAATGTCTTTAACATATTTGATCAAGTATTGGCTATGACTTGAAACATAAAGGGTCTGGAGAAGTAAAAAGGCCTTTCTTCTCTCCATGTCAGTTTATTACAGGATGTTTGCCTTGACGCCTCAGATGGAGCCTGTGGAAAGAAACGATCAGAACCAAATTGATGCCTCAGTCGACATTGAAATTGTGGTATTGTGTTCCCTCATTCATATCCCTTTAGTGACACAGTTTCACGTTTGAATCAGGCTGCCCCCTGGTGGTGAAAAGTGGGAGATGCACAAATAAGCTAAGATCATTTGTTGAACCCACTCTATGGAAGTAAATATGTGTCATATTGGTGGCACATATTTACTTACAGACCAGTCAGTCAATGAATGATGTTGGGTTGACTTTTAAAAGCTGTTTTTTGTTGTTGTTGTTGTTTTTTTTGGTTAGACACCTGAGGACATCATCATCCCTCTTGATTCAGTCGCTCTTAATGGTGGCATGTTCTCTGGAGATTACCCGCTTGCTGACATTGTCAGGTATCCCATTTTGAAGACTAAAACTAGTTTTAAGTAACTGAGTGACATTCATCTGGTCATATTTAACTAAATAATTACTATTAAATAGTCGAGATCTATATGAATTTTATTTACACACGAAAAGGAAATAAGGTGCAGAGGTTTAGTTTTTGATTCAGGAAACACATTGAAGCATTTTGTTATAATGCTTTGGATTTTTGCTGACAAACTGAACACAATCTTTTTTGATGTTGTTATTATTTTTATGACTGAAAGTGAATAATATGCAAATTTTACCTGGCTTCCTTTGTACATTTTTCTGGATAAAAATAAGCTGTGGAGCAAATAATGGAATTTTCATTTTATTCGAGTTCAATAATTGATAAGTAATTTTAGTGTTCATATTTCATTCTTCTCAACTAATTGCTGTAAATCGCGTGTGTGTGTGTGTGTGTGTGTGTGTGTGCGCGCGTGTGTGTGTGTGTGTGTGTGTGCGTGTGTGTGTGTGTGTGTGTGAGTGTGTGTGTGTGTGTGTGTGTGTTTGTCAGACACTGACAGTGGGAGGTTGTGGGAGAGATAGTTAGAGTGTGGGTGAGTGTACGTGTGTATGTNTGTGTGTGTGTGTGTGTGTGTGTGTGTGTGTGTGTGTGTGTGTGTGTGTGTGTGTACGTGTGTGTGTGTGTGTGTGTTCCTCAGCCCCGGACAGTGGCATGTGGTGGCAAAGTTCAAGAGCAACCCACAGCAGAAATATAACGCTACATTTGAGGTCAAAGAATATGGTAAATACGGTGTCTTCACATATGTATATTTGTAATTAACTAAGTCTCCATCTGGTAGAAAAATATTTTCAAAAATGTTTTCCTCTGGCAGTTCTTCCCAGTTTCGAGGTAAAGCTGCTGCCTGTGGTCCCTTTCTTCTATGTGGACAGTGACCAACTTGTCATCAACATCAAAGCTAGGTACGTGAAAGATTTTCATGAGATCAAAAATGAAATAAATAGGGTTGTTATTATATTATTGTTTTGTTCTTAGAGTATGGCTTTAAGAGTGACTTTTTATGCACAGGTATTTGTTTGGAAAGGAGGTTGATGGGACTGCCTATGTGGTGTTTGGCATAATGGAAGATAAGGTGAAGAGAAGCCTCCCAAACTCTCTTTCACGAGTCGAGGTGAGCTCTCTTCTTTTTCAGTTCTCCGTTAAATATACATTTCATGCAAGCAAAAAGCCAGGCAGAACTTAACCTGGGTCTGTTGGATCACAGGTTAAAAATGGAGAAGGGCAGGTCATACTGAAAAGGGATCAGATCACTCAAACTTTCCCGGAAATTATCAATCTTGTGGGAAAATCCATCTTTGTGTCAGTCAGTGTGCTGACAGACAGCGGTGAGTAACAGCTACTGTGTTTTTCCATGTTAGGTGGCTTTGATCTTCAGTAATGCTCATTGGCTAAAAACGTTTTCAAGTCAACTTCATTTCAAAAGCGAGAAGCAAACCCTGATTTGATCATTTCATATATATTTAAAGATGTTTATCTTGATCTTATGAGATGAAAAATCATGCATGTATCTCAGGTCGAAGGAAGATTTTTATCATTTGGTTGTTTTTTATTTGATAAAACAATGGGAAATTAAGCAGCACTATTCTATCCATTTATTTGGGTTTTTTTTGTTGTTTTTTTTAACTAGGCAGTGAAATGGTGGAAGCAGAGTTGAGAGGCATCCAGATCGTCACGTCACCCTACAAAATCACTTTCACAAGAACCCCCAAATTTTTCAAACCGGGAATGTCCTTTGATGTTGCGGTACAGAACCAAATGTTTTCTTCTTTTACTGTCAAAATGTTATCAACTAATAACCCTAAACTTTAGAAAATTACTCCTGTATAATGACTTATCTGAAGTAAGAAGCATTTTTAACACTTCATCCTTATTGCGTACTATTTAAACTGTAATATGTTCTTCACATCTAGTGCCATTTGATCAATGAATTAATCTAATGATGTATGATTTTTCATGAAACATGGTGTGATGGGGTATTCAGCAACTGATGCATGTTCCTACGTTGAATGGCAGGTTGAAGTGGTAAATCCTGATGGCAGTCCAGCAGAAGGTATCCCAGTGGTGATCAGTCCTGGAGATGTGAGGGGATCCACAGCATCAAATGGGATGGCAAGGCTTACCATCAATACAGCAGCAACGGATCCTAGACTCAGAATCACTGTAAGCAACAGCCTAGTGAAAATGCAGAAGTTAAGAAATTGCTGAAAAACTAAAAGTAATGCTAGAACTGCAAGCAGTTATAATGGGATCCTCACCCGACCCAGCACACCTCCCCACATGCAAAAATAATATAAATAAATACATAATGGGAAACTACATTAATGGCAATGGTAACACTTCTGTGAGTAAAACAATGTAACATTTCAGTTCAAAGTCAATGCAAAAGCTACAAGCTAAAACTGCCAATCAGAGAAAAAGTACAAAACAATACAGTATGAGGCAATGTAATACAATCCAATTTACTGTTGACTACAGATGTTTTAACTAACCAAGAGCAACAACAAAACTGGAATGTAAATTTTAGAAAATGAAAATGCCCCAATTGTTAATTTTGAAAAGCATGTATTCCTTTGGACTACAGGCAAAAACAGAAAAACCTGATCTTACACCCGAAAGACAAGCAACAGCTGAGATGGATGCTTCACCTTATGCAACCAATAGCAAGACTTACATCCACATAGGTAAGTCATACTCCAGAACCACGACAGTGGTCATGACAGTCATGAAAGAACCGGTAAACTATGGAGAAGAACTGTGAATGTTATCAACACGATTTGTTAGGCCTGAACACTTTTGGGAACTTTCCAACGCAGGCATAGACACAGCTGAGGTGAAAGTAGGAGACAACCTGAAAATAAACCTCAACCTCAATAAACCACCACAGGAAAAGGACATCACATATCTGGTGAGGGATGATTTACACCTCTTTTTGTTCATCAGTATGCGTTGGATTTCTATTAATGTGTTTTTCTGTCAACCCTAGATCTTAAGCAGAGGCCAGCTGCTGAAATCTGAGCGCTACAAAACAAGAGGCCAAGCTCTAATTTCCCTAATTCTTCCCGTCACCAAAGAGATGTTGCCCTCATTCCGCATCATAGCCTACTACCACCCGTCTGATAATGAAGTGGTGTCGGACTCTGTTTGGGTGGATGTGAAAGACTCGTGCATGGGCTCGGTAAGACTCATTCCACCGACTCTGTGAGTCAAACCTGTGCAAACCCTTGGTATGTAGACGTTTGGAAATATTTTGTGCTACTTTCTTCCCATGTAGTTGACCTTGGAATCAAAGAGACCGCTTCCGTCTTATGAGCCTCGCAGGATGTTCTCTCTGAAAGTCACAGGAGATCCAGGGGCCACAGTGGGACTCGTCGCAGTTGACAAAGGCGTCTACGTTCTGAACAACAAGCACCGTCTCACCCAGAAAAAGGTACATCCTACAGTATCTAAAGATATAGAAATTGATTGTGTATGTCTGGTTTTCTTTAACCGTAAGCCTGGTTGGTTTGCTTCTGCACCCTGTAGGTGTGGGACGAGGTAGAGCATCATGACATAGGCTGCACACCAGGTGGTGGGAGCAACAGTATGAACGTGTTCTTTGATGCTGGGCTGGTGTTTGAGTCAAGCACCGCTTCAGGAACTGCCTACAGACAAGGTGACTTAATTTCAACCAATTTGAATGTAGTTAAATTAGATTCCGTTTAAGAATAAAATAGATTTACAAAGTGCAGCTACCTTAAACTATACAGTGTCAGGCATGTTTATAGACACGCATGGCAAAGATGTGTGAAAGAACTTGAAATATATTAATTTTTCAATGCAGAAGCACAGTCTCATGCTAAAATGAAAAAGTCAACCTCTAATTAATTTCCAGTTAGAAGTTAGTAAAACCTTTCAGTACATTTATTCAGTAAGCATTACCAGAGCTGCATTTAAATATTACTAATACAATATTGTTGCATCCATTGAAACTTAATAGGTGGCTTACTCCTTCGTATTCTACTTGGACATAAGGGTCTTTTCAGGTTGCATCAAGGCTAAATATAGTTTTTATTATATAACCAATTAATGTCCTTTCATTGTCTTTGGTTTGTAAAATATATGTTTTTCTTGCATATTATATATATATATATACATATATGTCTTGTAAAGATGTGATTTGTGTTCTATTTCAGAAAAGGGCTGCAAGGCAAGCGCCAAAAGAAAAAGAGCCACAACTATCATGGAAGTTAGAACTACGCTACGTAAGAAACAGTTTTTAGCCAATCAGTAATGAAATATTGTCATTTATTAAGCTATCACAGTGTTATGTCTTTCCAAGTTAGATGTATTTGCTCAAACTGCCCTGTTTTTACATGTATCCTGCCTTTTTTAACACATAGCCTTTCTTTGTTTTTCACAGTGAGTCAGTTTGATAATGATCTGGAGAGAGAATGTTGTTTGGACGGCATGAAGGAAGTCCCTCTTTCATACACCTGCGAGGAGCGTAAGGCGTACATTGTGGACGGTCAGGCCTGTGCTAATGCCTTCCTGCGGTGTTGTACTACGATGACAACGCAGCTGTCTGAAAGGAGAGAAGAAAACTTCAAATTAGCTCGCAGTAAGAAATGGGAACCAATTGGTGGGGAACAGTGCTCTTTCTTTCCTAAAAGAAACATTAATGATCCCATGTGCAACAACACTTTAGGTGAGTCAGATGACAGCTACATGGACAGCAATGAAATTGTTTCTCGAACCAAGTTCCCCGAAAGTTGGCTGTGGACAGACATCCAGCTTCCTCGCTGCCCAGCCAATGCCCAGAACTGGTGAGCCATTTGAAACTTGTGCAGATCTATAAAAGGACAATTTGGTAATAATTGTATATGCTCAACCTTCAAATCTGCTTCCACCGTTCTGTGTTTTAGTAAGACCTCTGTGGACAGAAATGTTCCTTTGCCAGACTCAATCACGACATGGCAGTTCACCGGCATCAGTCTATCTCGAACACTTGGTGAGGCTTCTGCAACTCGAGTTTCTAATTTTCCCAACATTTACATTTCTGCTCTCTTTTGGTGTCTTACTTTTTTAATTGTTTCATCTTTAAGGTATCTGTGTGGGCGAGCCATTGGAAGTGATTGTCCGTAAGGAATTTTTCATTGATCTCCGGCTGCCTTATTCTGCCGTCCGAGGGGAGCAGCTTGAAATTAAAGCAATCCTTCATAACTACAGCCCAGACTCTATTACTGTAAGTTTAGAGTTTATAAATTTGGTAGTAGGCTATGATGCGGAATGAGGGCATGAAAAACAAACTGGTAACTACTTATCTAAGAATGATAACAAAACATAATTATTCTAACAGAAACTAAGGATCAGAGGTTCATTAGGTCACAGCAAGTTCAATCTGCACAATAACTGTGCATGTGGCCCCGCCCTGCTCCACTCCTATCAGTCACACATCCCAGATGATTTGCACTTGACTCACTGGTCACGAGCGACACAATCGAACTGGAAATATTAAACAAAAGCTAAAAATGGCAAATAAAACATTGCCTACTCAAATTATGGCCTAAAAGTGAAAGCAGTAAAATATTTATTAAACTAGGTTGAATTTAGTCAGGGCTCAGGTATATAACTCATGTTAATTAGTCGGGTCAGATGGGTTGGGTCCAGCTAGATTTTTTAAACCTGACCTAACTCTGCTGTAAATCATAAAAAGAGAACAAAAAATTTATTCAATTCTTATTGGATTGAATCATGTTTATGAAATATTGCATAACAAAGCTTGTCTTTAATTACCAAATAAGAAATTTAGGATTATTAACAATAGATCTATGCATAGGTTTACATAAATGTAACCAGCAAAACAAAAGGATCCGGTTACCTAGAGACAAAAAATTGTCTGTTTTATAGACAAATGGAAGTTAGAAATGTTTGTATGCACTCTAACTCTAAATTAGAGATAGAGTGTTAATTACATTTCATTGCTTTTCTCTGTCTTTATCCTGTCCTCAAGGTTCGTGTGGAACTGATTGAGGAAGAGAACGTGTGCAGCGTAGCCTCCAAGCGTGGGAAGTTCCGGCAGGAGGTCAGAGTTGGAGCCCAAACTACACGATCTGTGCCGTTCATCATCATTCCAATGAAGGAAGGACAGCGTAGCATCGAGGTCAAGGCAGCTGTCAAGGACTCATCCCTTAATGACGGAGTTATGAAGATGCTGCGCGTTGTGGTGAGAGAGAAACCCCAACTTCATGTATAGGAAGAATATACAGTCTTCCTCTTCAGCCTCCTGGATCAAGCATTGTGCTTTCCATCACTAGCAGTTATATAGCATATATCTCTCTCTATATCTATATCTCTCTCTATCTCTCTCTCGTATAAATACACCGCCCTTCCCTCCATTCGCTTTGAAACGGTCACCATGCAGTTCCGAGAGGAGAAAACCTGTCGTACTCCAATCCAAGCATCGCGTCAGTCAATTTAAAAATGTTTATGGTCCTGCATGGCAACAAAACAAAAACCTGGAGATTTGCCATACACAAATAATGATCCGGCCGGAACGCGGTGCGCTAAATAATAAAACATAATTTTACGAATCTTCAAGGCAGATAAATTTTTCTCGAGGAATTTTATTAATCAAGGTTCTCGAATCATTCGAGGAATCGTTACAGCCATACTCTAAATTCAAATACTTATCTGTTCAATATTTTTGTATGTTTTTTTTTTTTTCCTGTTTTGTTTTGACCTACCAGAACCATTCAATACATTTTTGTTTCTAATATTTGTTCTATCTTTTCCCAGCCTGAAGGCGTTCTGGTTAAAAATGCCCAGGTTGTACCTCTAGATCCAGTTAAAAAAGGCCAGGGTATGTTCACACATTAGCAATTTTCACTGATGTATAGTGGAAATATTTTTCCTAATTGATTCCATGTACTTTTCTACTTTCAGGTGGAGCACAAGTGGAAATCCTGAACAGTAATATTCCCAGGAAAGATTTGGTTCCAAACGCACCAACCAGCACACAAGTTTCTGTCACTGGTGAGTTTCTGTGACTGTTACACACCCACATGAATTATACAGAGACCGCTGCTTGAAAATTGACTATGCTATGTCAATTTACCGATTTTATTTTATGTGCAGGCAGAGAACAGGTTTCTGGACTTGTAGAGAATGCCATCAGTGGTAGATCCATGGGTACTCTGATCTACCAGCCCTCAGGCTGTGGAGAGCAGAACATGATTCACATGACTCTGCCAGTCATTGCAACCACATATTTGGACAAAACCAATCAGTGGGAGGCTGTTGGTTTGAACAAACGTAATGAGGCTCTCCAGCACATCAAAACTGGTAAGGAGTTTTTAAAGAGAAATGGATTTAACATATTAAAATATGTTCTCTTTTGATTGTTGACTAAATGAATGTGAGGGTATTTGTGAATAGACTAACGATGTACTCTCTGTTTAGGATACAACAACGAGCTAGCGTATCGTAAAGCCGATGGCTCATTTGCTGTGTGGGCTAGTCATGGAAGTAGCACCTGGTAAGACATTCAAGGATCAATTGTATTTTTTGGAGACAATACCTCGCTTCTCAGTATTTCTTCTATATGCAGTTTGAAGAATTAAACTATTAATTTTTCCCTCTCCACAAGGCTGACAGCTTATGTGACCAAGGTGTTTTCTTTAGCCTACAACTTGATAGCAGTGCAAAGTGATCACATCTGTGGTGCTGTGAAGTATCTGATCCTCAACGCTCAGCAACCTGATGGCATGTTTAAAGAAGTTGGAAAAGTACACCATAGAGAGATGCAGGTTAGTGCACCACTACATACACTATATATAAATGTACACAATAAGTAAATTTGTGTTGGATATTTTTTGCTTGGCAAAAAACTCCAAATTCTCCTGGAAGGAGTTGATTTCTGCTGCTGCCGTCCCACAGCAGTGTGTGACCAAACTGGTGGATACAGTTCTCCCGAGCATGACTGAGGCCATTGTTAGCTTAAAGAATCAATTGTTAAATATTCTAAGCTAAATCTTGCTTTTTGGGGGGGGATTTGTTGTTGTTGTTTTTTTTAATTATTAATCATCCTATTCAAGAAAATTAATCATCAAATTATGAAGCTTTGTTACAAAAACAAATTCAAATTCCTTTACTTCATGTGATAAGTTTATTTCCTCCATTAAAACTTTCTGAAACTTATGATTCTCATCTAAAACAAAACCCCTTGTTTTGTTCCTTTGACCACGATGAAGGACTATTTTACCTGACATGTTGGTGTTTGCGTTTGTTCTTGTTCAGGGTGATGTGCTTGGCGGAGACTCAGATGCCTCCATGACGGCCTTCTGCCTGATTGCCATGCAGGAAACACGCACAATATGCGGAGCAACTGTAAATGTGAGTGCCTCGACCTTGTCAAAAGAGTTCCTGTGAGAAATCAACTCTGTGACGTTAGTGAACGGGGGGGATATCAAAGATTTATGCTTTTCCACTGATATTCTGTGTCTGGATGGCTTCCCAACAAACCATTACATTCCCATGTTCTCCTTTTCATTTCTCTAGAGTCTTCCATCCAGTATAGAAAAAGCAGTCACCTACCTTGAGAGACGTCTCCCTAACCTCGCCAACCCTTATGCCGTCGCCATTACATCATACGCCCTGGCCAATGAAAACAAACTTAACCAGGAAATTCTCTACAAGTTTGCTTCTCCTGGTATTTGCGCTACCCATCTTGTGGAAATTGAAATTTATAAGTTGTGTCAGAAAAATATTTTATATTTTTACAACAAACATTTTTTCTCTTTTTTTAGAGTTAAACCACTGGCCCGTACCTGGAAAACAGACATTCACACAAGAGGCGACAGCTTATGCTCTCTTGGCTCTGGTCAAAGCTCAGGTCAGAAACTGTTCCATAAATATAGAGCCTTTGTTATTTGTTCATTGTGACTTTGAAAGACAAAGTTTTGAACGTCTGTTGAAGAAATTCACAGGTTTGTTTTAACATCTGTTTTTGTTCCTTCTGGTTCTTTATGCAGAGTTTCCAAAAGCAGGCACTGACTTATCGCTGGTGGATTCAATTTACAGGTTTCAGGCTAAATGCTTTAGGGGAAGTAATGCTAAATATATAGCATGCTCAAAAGTGAATCTCTGCCATCAAAAACTTAAAATCAAAAGGTTTTTACAATTTGGGGCAAACGCTTCATACAGATATGTTCAGGACTGTAGAGTTGCTTGTTGAGCTGAAAAAACAGAGATATGCTGTTTGAAATAGTTGAAGGGAAAGAGGCTGATCTGAGCGTTAGCACTAATGTGTGTATGTAGATTGAGGCTAACGCATATGAGTGTGTGTGGGTATGAATGTAGGGATGCATATATCTAGACATGTGTAAACCCAGATAAGATGGAAAATTAATTAACTTATGTTTTTTCATTTAATTTAATAATGAGGGTCCATCTGAAAATATGGTATGAGTTTATGGAGTAGGACTTCATAAGTTTTTTACTTCTTCCTACTCCTTTTCGAGCATGAAGAGATTATTGTGGTACAAAAATATGTCTTTTGCATTCCATGTTCATTTGTGTGTTTTTATACTTCTATCATGTTCGAAATAAAAAGCATATATATATTAAATAAATTTAGCGCAAACTGCTTTGTGAGTTCATTGCATGGAGTAGGAAAATAACCGGGGGAGAAAGGGCATTGAAATTATGCAGCATTTGTAGAGAAAGCACTGCTGGTTGAAGACAGAATTTAATCTTAACTACTGTGCTGAATTGTTCTGATTGTTGGCAGACAGGATATAAGTACAAGTACTACATAGCAGGCTCAAATCATCTCCTTTTCTTTCACTGTAGCGATTTGAAGACGCACGGCCTATCCTTAGATGGTTTAACCAACAACAGTTTGTGGGTGGAGGATACGGATCAACACAGGTAACTTTAAACTTCTAGACTTTTTCTTAGGGAAATATCACTTTCCCTAGTTAAGCTGGAATTTTTCTTAATTCTTCTCATTTTTAATTTGTCGTTCTTCCCAGGCCACTATTATCGTGTACCAGGCCGTGGCAGAGTACTGGACCAAAGCTAAAGAACCAGAATATGATTTAAATGTTGACATCTTGTTGCCGGGCAGATCAAATCCTGACAAGTTCAACTTTAACAGAGAAAATCAGTTCACCACAAGAACATCTAAAGTGAGATCACAACCTCCTTTTTTAAACATTCACAACACTTTGAGACTTTTTTTAGGATTTGCTTTTTCCTAAATTACAAATTAACATTTTGACAGCTTAATGACATCAACCGGGATGTGAAAGTTACTGCCACAGGAACGGGAGAAGCAACAGTGAAAGTAAGTCTTTTTTTTTTTTATTCCAGATGTTTGGGGGGGGTTTAGCAGTAAACAAACTGTGGACAATTAAGACTAAGTTGGAAAACTTTCAGACACAACAGGTTAACTCTTTAATTCAGATGCATTAAGACTCTGATGCATTTGTTAAAAAATATCTATTAGCAACAATGACTGTCTACAAATTATGAAGATTTTCTTTTTAACCCTTTCATGCATAGTGGTCACGACAGTGGTCAGCTTTCTAAAAGCCATTTTCTTGTGCTTCTTGTGGAGTTTTATGTTATAAATGCACACAGACCACTGAAGTGGACACTAATGCACCAGAAAATACACTATCAGCTACTGGCCATTAGCTACAAATGCAAGAAATTGGTTTTGTTAAATCCAATATGGCCGACAAACAAAAACACGTGATTGATGTGAAAAATGTTAACTCCTAATTTTCAAAAAGATATGGGCACATAATTTCAAGTACATCTAAAAAGTACGTTTTGATTTTATTCATTCATATTAAGGTTGGATTACAAATTTTCACAGATATTTTTTTTTTTAGTTGAAATATGAAGAGGACATTGTGTGGTCTAAATGAAACAAATGTACACAGTTTAATGTTGGCCAGGCAAAATCTATATTTTCTACTAGGAATTGTGGATAAGCTAAAACATCATTGTAGGTCAAATGAATTCTATAAAATAGTTACATTTTTCATCAAGTTTTTTTTGACAAATAATATCTTGATGTAACATCACAACACAATAATCCTGCATGTTCTTGACGTTACAGATGGTTTCACTTTATTATGCCATTCCTAAAGAAAAGGAAAGTGACTGCCAGAAGTTTAATCTGTCTGTGCAACTAATCCCAGGTAATTTGGTACTCATTTGTTCTGTTTTTGGTATTCTACAGTCATGTGATTTGTTTAAAAAAAAAACAATAAAATGCATACTTTATATGGATATAATTTGCTTCCTCAGAAAAAGAGACAGACGAGGGCAAGACGTACATGCTTAGGATCGACGCTCTGTAAGTACAGTACACCACACTTCAGCTCGTGTTAAAAAAGTTTCTGTGAAATTATTAAAAGTTGCTCTCAACGTTTCGCACAAAGGTACAAGGACAGGGACAGTGACGCAAAAATGACCATCCTAGACATCGGCCTGCTCACCGGATTCACTGTTGACACGAAGGACCTGGACGCGGTAAGAGTTCGAATGAGAAACCCACAGCTGAATCCAGATATTTACATGCACTGTATAAAACAATGCCACTTCTTTATTATTTCTCACATTAAAGCAGACTAAGCTTTTCCTGTTTTAGGTCAGTTTTGGATATCCAAATTATTTCTGTTTGCTAAATGCCAGAATGATGTGAGAATTGTTGTCATGCATACTCTGAAGCATTAACTTTGCTATTCTAAAACCATTTTTTTAAACTAAATTGGGAGTATACGTAGGGTTGCTGTGTATCTAGGAGACCCATTTGTGCCCATGTTTTAACTTCCTGGCTGATGTCTTGAGATGTTGCTTCAGTTTTTCAACATAAGACTGACATGATTCTGTCATGAATCATGTCTGTGAACATGACATGACATAACACCAGTTATGTACATGATAGTCTTCATGAATGTTTATGACTGAAGTGTCACTTGGTAAAGAATGACATTTTTAATTAAAAGTTACACTAAAAGTTGCCTTAAATGTCCATTACATTTGCCAATTTTGCATTATTCTGTGAATAATGTCACTTTTAATACAAAGTTCTGCTAGAACTCACATTAAAAGTCAATTAAAAGCGTCATTACCGTATTTTCCGGACTATAAGTCGCAGTTTTTTTCATAGTTTGGCCGAGGGTGCGACTTATACTCAGGAGCGACTTATGTATGGAAATTTATACATTATTATATCATATCACGTTATTTTCACACTAAACCGCAAGAGGGCGCTCTAGGCCTGTGTTATTCTACCTTTCGGAGAGGTAGAAGAAGTTAACGGAGTTGTTTACAAGCGACACTGAGGACGAAGATTTCATTGCGTTTAGTGATTTGGAGTGACACTGATGGTTCAGTAAACTTGTTAGCATGTTATTTATGCTATAGTTATCTGAATAACTCTTAATATGTTATGTTAACATACCAGGCACGTTC
>CAEFZX010019378.1:0-11476 GCA_903066825.1 Alfaro cultratus | reverse complement strand
AAAAAAAACATCTTCCTCCTTCTCAACAATGGACCTTCCCATTAAAGTAGATTGTAAACACCCGGTCCTTGTCAGTACTGCTCATGGGCGCGCTTCCATGGCAACACATGACCTCAAAGAAAAGAGAGGATGATTAAAACACAAATATTAAACAAAGCAAGAATATAGAAAACAAAAACAACTGTTAAGGAGGGGGTAAATCCCTCACATTATTGTTTTGAGAAAGTTTTTTTTTTTCTAATTGGAGACCTGAGCATTCCCTCATTATCTTAAACTTAATCAGTATTGATTCATTTAAGCATAGACATGTATGTCCCAGATAAAACTGAATGCTTTCAGTATAAGATTATCACAATCTCTGTCTTTGCTTGTGATTGTCATGGACGGAAATGAACACTTGGGTCTGCGCTGCTGCTTTCACTGTGCATCGAAGAGTTTATTAAGCCCACTCTGGCTCACTGAGCTTCAACTAGCCGTAGAAAATGGACCATGTGAAGAGACATGGCCGCCCAGAGAGAACTGTGTGTGAGACTGGAAATGGAGATTGGAATACACAGAACTCTCCTTCCCTGCTCCGCTGAGACAAACACTATTTCCTCTCAGAAGGTGGTTACCTGCACATTTCCACAATTCTGTGATAAAGAACTTCACTGACCAAAGTGAAACAACAAATTCCAGTTGTCTGACACAGACGTGGGACCAAGTCACTGTTTTGCAAGTCTCAAGTAAGTCTCAAGTCTTTGTCCTCAAGTCCGAGTCAAGTCTCAAGTAAAGACGGTCAAGTCAAATCAAGTCAAGTCTCAAGTCAAGACAGGCAAAAGTCGAGTCAAGTCTCAAGTCGGGAGCTTGGAATTTCAAGTCCTTTACAGTCGTTTTTTTTTTGTTTTTTGGTTTTTTTAAAACAATGTTCCAGTTATGCTAAATGTAAATAATAGACCATGTATTCTTTTAAAAGTCAAACACGCAATGCACTCATTGCAAATAAAGCACAGTGGTTTTGAATTTGGATGTGATGGTAAAATAAATATCTGTCAGTCCAAGTGGGGTTAAATCTACAGCCAATTTCACATCTCAGTATTGATAAAAACATGTCGTGTGAATCAAGCTTGCCAGAATCACTAACCAAGAAAACAAAATAATGTGCTGCATTATCATCCAGAAACAGTCAAAACTACCCCACAGAATTCAGGATCTTTACAATTGTATATATATATATATATATATATATATATATATATATATATATTTTTTATTTTTTTTTATTTTTTTTATTTATTTATTGTCATCTTAATGCACTTCAGCTGTCTGAAGAGTCATTGGTGCCTATAAGCATTTTAGTAGCTTCACTGCTGTGTGGTGATACAATGGTAATCATACAATGACCTGATTCAAGATACATGAAACTTGAAACAGATATTACGAGTCTTCTGTGTCTTGTCAGTCACAGAAGATCACAGACAATCCCCCACAAAAGAAGACAGAGAAGGTAACATCACAACAGACTCTTTCACTCAAAGAGAAGGCCTCTGCAAATTGAACTGGCAGAAAAGGATCACCTGCTTCTGTGGTTAAGAAGAGGATTTGTGTTTTATGCTGGAAACAATATTTGGGCAGACTGTCAGAAAGATGACTAGAACAAGCTGTCTGAAGTTAAGCAGTTAAACAAAAGAGCTGATTGATTCATTCTTTTACACATATACCTCTGATCTCTATTTTAACTGACTTAAAGCTGCAGTGGGAAACTTTTACAAAGTAAATGTTTTGCATATTTGTTAAAACTATGCTGTGACAGGATCTGTCCAGGGTGTACCCCTCTAGCCTGGAACGTTAGCTGGAGATAGGAACCAGCACCCCTCTCAAAACCCACTAGGGACAAGGGTGTTAGAAAATGGATGGATGGTGTTGTGACAGTATAAACCAAGACATAAAACCTGTGAAAATAAATAAATAAATCAAGCCTCTGCAACCTGCTGACGGTCCTACTTCCATCTGCAGAAGTATTTGTGTTTCTTGGTTGCCTCCTTTGTGTATGTAGTCACGTTTCTTCTGTAAAAGTGACTTTGGCGACAGAGGATTAGACATTTGTGAGTAGGTGCCATGAGCTGTTGTACATCACAAATGCTTGACTACTCTTCATGTGTGATGAGTAAACCTGACTGTTTTTGCTTCAACAGCAATATGTGTGTGTGCAAATTAGATTGCCATCCTTTCTGCTGACCCCAATATGAGAGGCAAGCATCCTCATACAAAGCTGCGTCAAAGAAGTGAGAAGCTGCCCTACTGACACACAACAGCACAATCTGCATCCACAGCCGCAGCCCCACAGGCAAGAGGCATCGTGCTAAAAGACATATGACAGATTGAGAAAGCGTACAAAATGCAGAAAGATGGCCAAAGTTCAACAGGAAAGAAAATGAATGAGTTAACGATAAAACATGAATATAAGAGAAAAGTAAACTGAGAGTAAGAGGAGGGAGGGATAAAAAGAGCAGCGCTGCTAAGAAAAGATGAACTACTAAGGAAGAGGAACCTAAGTATAAAAGTATATGATATAGTAATAAACATCATTAGGTTTTGCAAAAACAAATACTAATTGTAAAATCTAAATTATAGGCAGCTGTCTTCTGCCTACATGAACTGGCTGCAGCAAAATGATGCAATGTGCTCCTATTCCCAATGAAATATTTGTGTGCTCAGTTACTTTTAAACTGGCTTGACAGGTGCAATTTAATACACTATATTTCACAGCACGGAATGACCAGTTATTTTTCACTTCACCACTGCCTGGACACTGACCTGTAACTAATTCAGGTATGGTTTATTTTTGTTGTCTCTTCCTCATCACTAGCAGCCTGGTGATGCCCGTTATATTTTTCTCCTGCTTACTATGAGAGAATTAAGGATCTCCTGCTGATGCTTGCAGAACAGCAAAAAGGCTCTGAGCAAATTTGATATTTTTAACCCACTATGTTTTTGTAGTTTCTTCACTTTTAATTTTTCATCAGTCTCCCTTCTTTCTTTATTGTTCACTAGTAATTTGAATATAAATTGTTTACTCTTCTTTGATTTAGTTTTTAGTAAACCTTCATTGTTTCATGCTCAAAATAATGACTGACAGCTGTAGGGATGCTTAATTTATAGGTCAACGCTGCTATTTGCTTCAGGATTAATTCACATAGTTGACAGACTCAGCAAAACAGACACATTTATCAGCTCTCTGCTTAATAAGTCATAGAGCTTGCATCTGCAAGTTAATTATCCACTCAAACTCCTGCCACTAAGAAGGCTTTAACATAAAATTAAGATAATTATGGACAACAGCAGCATATACTCAAAAATTCAACAGGAGCTTCATCATTGGTAACAATTAAAAAAAAAAAAAAAAAACATATTAGCAGCGTTTATCCATTAACATTACGCTAACAAAGCAACAGAACCATCACAGCAATGTTCAGAACTGATTATCAGAACAACTGACCGCAGCTGAGCAGAAGAAGAAAACAGAAGGAGAGCAGAGCAGCAGGGTCGCTATGGCTGATAAAACACGCTGAGAAACAGACGCCGTCTCTTACCGGCTACCTGTAAAATCCCGTGTATCGTCATGCCAGGTGGGGGATGGTCTAAACTTCCCCTCAACTTCCGTGTTCGCCTTCATCAACTTCATCAACATAGCAACGCAAAATATTCCGGGTGAGGCGAAATCCAGAGCAGCCTAAGATATTAAATTCGGCCATGCTGATTGGCTAAATGTTTGTAATTTAATTTATACGAATATAAAGTTCACTAGCAGCAACACACCAGCTGAATTTCAGCAGAAGAGAAATGACAGGAGTCCGGAGGGGGAAATTCACTGCACTGTAGTGTAAATGTTGTGTATACAATACAAATTACATTTTGACACACAGTATTAAGGAAAACTGGCTTTGATAATACAATTCTTAAACAACGCTTACACACACACACACACACACACACACATATATATAGTTCCGGTATGATTGATTATTTTGTTGCTTTGGAGCTGCTTTTAAGGTTTTTACACAAACATATTGACTTATTTTCATATTAAAAAAAATGTTTTACGAATGAATAAACAGGAAGTCCTGTGACAGACTGGCGACCTGTCCAGGGTGACCCTGCACCTCCCGACCCCACCAGGGACAAGGGTGTATACAGAAAATGGATGGATGGATAAACAGGAAGTCTTAAACTTAAATATCCAATGAACTTGAACCGGAAGTTGTCTGTCTTGCCCACAGTGGCTGATGTTGATGCAGAATTACGTTTCTGTAAAGGCATGAGTTAAAAAGTCAAGTCTTATGTTTTCAAAGAACATGCTGGACATGTCAAGAGGAAAATTTAAAAAAAATAAATAAACTAATACTAATAACAACAATAATAATTTTAGCAACAGGCTTTTATTTTGATATTCTACTTCCGCTTATATGTAATTGTATGTATTTGGAAAATAAACATTTAATTTAGAACTAAATATTTAGCTCAAACTTAAACATTTAGTTTTACACTAACTATGAAGATTGAGCTATAAAGGCAGTGCAGCAGTCTGTCTGCTATGCTGAACTGGGTGGGGAAACAACTACAAGGTAGAAAAGTGAAAGTCAGATATTTAGAAGACAATATTTTATTTTAATTATCTCAGTGTGTCATGTAAAGGTTGCAATTTTGATAGCTAATTTGATCACAAAATTAGCCCTATAATTGTTTTTTGGTCAAATAACAATTAAGGCCACTGTTTTAAAGCTGCACTCATTTTTGTTAACCATGTTACTTTTCTTCCTTCTTCTCCCATTGTTTTAATTTTTTAATTGAATCTATTTTACCTTTTCACTCAAGACTAAAGTCTAAATGAAGAATGATCAACTCTTTGTGAAAAATTACAGCCTGAAGAGCATACAAGCACAGCTGCACTGATCTGCTGAGCCAGCCAAGTACAGAGACAAAGGCGCTGGTGCAAGCAGGCACACCCTCACTGAAAGGGGCATGCCACATCAAAATATGTTTAGAACTAACTGTATAGTAATCTCATACATACTGTATCCCCTTTACTGTTTTATGGCATTAATTATTCATTCGGAAATACCTATTTTTAATTGTCTTTTTCCCCCCTCACAATTATTCAAGCAAACTACCACAGCAGCAGCAGCTAAGAACTGGTTTGGGGTCTGCAATCACCTCATAGTTAGTCTGATAATCTCAGTGCATAAGATTTAAGCTATGTATTTTTATTCATTCACATATTTCCTTGCCATCTGCTGTTCAGGCACGGCTTAGCAGTCCTGCTACACTTGAACACACATGATACAGTTTTTCATTTCACACATATACAGACACAGAGGTGCATTAAAAATGCATAAAAGCACACAGGCAATTATTGCTGTTAAGCAGACAGGGAAAAGGCACAGAGGAACTGCTGAGAAAGTCCGTTCACGCTCTCTGCTTCATGAAGCTGTGGTTCACTCTGAATCTAAACTAATCCTTTGTTTTCTTCTATGTGTACTCCAGTACAAAGCCATCTCACATGCTCACCGTTGGTTTAAAATTGTCGCTTTTAATAGCAGGAAAATTAAATGTCACAAAATACATACTGTTCTGTCAGTTGCATTCAATAAAATTGAAGATTGACCTAATTTTTGGAGAAAATAGATTATCTCCATATAATGCAATAACTAATTAGAAGCTTATCTATTTCTGCCTTCACTCTAGATGTAGTATCTGGACCATCTGCTGCCTGTTTTGCAATGGCAGTTTTATAAAACAATTTTTTTTTTCTGTTTGTTTATTAAATATTGCTTCTTGTAAATAGATATATTGCATATTTCCCCTCCCCCTACTCAGTGGCTCTCCCTGCTTCTCCCTCCCTCGTTCATCCTCTTCCGCTGCTGTTGCTAAGACCGAGGAGTGCAGGCTAGTCTGTGGAAACCAGTAGAGTCTAAGAGGTGGATCTCCCAGTGTGTTGCTATGGGCAACGCTCAGTGTTCATAAGGCAAGCAGCCTGAAAGTCTAGTATTTACACAAGTGACCTAGTTTTAAATTAGTCAAAAGGGATTGTATATTCTGAACTTTATGTTTGGTGTCCTTAAAAATGCATTTGCATACATCTCTTTGACTTCTTTGTATTTTTTTCAACAGAATAATAAATCTATTAAATAAAATATGGCATTAGAATGTATTGCTTCATTTTTAGTCATGCACCATTATAAGACCCATGTTAAGGCGTAGTAAGCCTACCCCACCTGACTGGCTGCACATTGTGATTCACTGCACACGAGCCTCAGGCTCGTTTTGACCTCCTCTGTGTCTCAGCCATTCATAGCACACTGCATCCATGAGACTGCATCAGAAATCCCAGACTTCCAGTGCTTGTCTTAGGCAGTCAGAGCCTTCTTATCCCACGATGTATAGAAAAATTGATAAAAGATATAAAGAAATGTAAAAAAAAATAAACAATGATCTTCATTTAAATGTAAAGATAAAATGTGATAGATTCCTGTGTCCTATAATCAATTGAACTATATTTTTATATTATTTTAGAGGTGATGATAAAAGGAAGACTAATATAAGGTTGATAAAGCACAAAGACTTAAAAACTGTTTGCATTCAACATACAGTCAAAATAAAACTGGTATGTTGTTTTTAAATATCTGTACAACTAAGGAAAAACACAAGCAACAACATACCTGTAAAATATCCAACTAGCAAAAGAAAACATTTCCTCAAATGACAGTAAAAGTAAAACTTTAAGCAATAAGGATGCACAAGTCAAAGTATTAAGGATTGATGTCCTTAAAGCATCACCACTTGGATTTGCTCTAAATATTGAGGAACAGTAATCAATCTACATATAAACAACATATACTACAGGTACTTTATCAACACGAGGCCTTCTTGTTCCACTAAGTGTTGAATATTTCTATACAACTATTCTGTATGAATAGGTTAAATCTGTTAAATTAACACATTTTTCAAGATTAATCTAGTTTTTAATAATAATTAATTCTTACCTCTTCTGTTCTCCTCCTGTCAGGAAGCACTAGTGTATTTGCATGACTTCCAGGTACTATAGTTGATCCAATACTCATTCTGGGTCCAACTAACATGTAGCGTTTGTCTCCAGATCTGTACTGGATGCTGTGACAAAGTGTCCCATCATAATTAGTCTCTTGGAGATATTTAGAAGTATAGTCTGTGGATTTGGAGCACTGCATTGCAATTAGGACGATGATACTGATGATAAACAAAACAGAAACAGCTCCCAAAATGATCATCAGGTAAAACGTGACATGATTTTCCTCGTCATCCTGTGCTGCACTTTTAACATCAGAAGCTGCAAAAGCCTCTTTTGGTTCCACCAGTTTGACAATCACAGTAGCTGTTGCTGAGAGTGAAACATTGCCATTGTCTTTGACCAGTATAACCAGTTTAAGATCAGCCTCGTCTGTCTCTGTGAATGAGCGAAGTGTTCTGATCTGTCCAGTGTATCGGTCCAAACCAAACAGACTGTGGTCAGTAACTTCCTGCAGTGAAAACAACAACCAGCCATTATATCCTATATCAGCGTCATAGGCTCTGACTTTAGTCACCAAGTGTCCTGCGTTCACGTTACGTGGAATCTCCTCCACACCTTCAGCTGAACCATTGGAGCTGAGTGGATACAGGATGACTGGAGCGTTGTCGTTCTGATCCAGAATGAACACGTTCACTGTGACGTTGCTGCTCAGTGACGGAGTCCCAGAATCAGTGGCGACAACTTGGAACTCAAACGTTTTCAGCGTTTCAAAGTCAAAACTTTTCAATGCCACAATTGTTCCAGTTTCAGAGTTTATGTTGAGAAAGGTTGTTGCTGTTTTATGTGCAGCACCACTTCTTGGTATTTTATATGATATGTGAGCATTGTCCCCCTCATCATAATCAAAAGCATTGAGGGAAAATAAAGAGGCTCCAGCAACATTGTTCTCAGTCACATAAAAATTATATGGACTTGTTGAAAATTCTGGGCTGTTGTCATTTACATCTGATACTGTTACACTTATTGTCTTCTGAACTGTCAAAGCTGGTTCACCAGCATCTTTTGCTATTATTGTTACTTCATATTTTGACTTATGTTCCCTGTCGAGTAGCGATTTGGTAACAATAGAAAACATGTTTTCTTGCAAGGAAGGTGTTAATGTGAATGGTACATCATCAATTATGGAACATATGACCTTCCCATTTATACCTGAATCCTTATCACTCACACTTATCAATGCAACTGTTCTTCCGGGCTTGGAGTCTTCAGGTATTGCACTTGATAAGGATGTCACTTCTATTTCAGGTGCATTATCATTTAAGTCTACAACAGCTATGATAACACTTTTTTCTGTTGACAAGGGGACTGATCCTTTATCAGAAGCTTTGATGTCTATTTCATATCTATCCTTTGCTTCATAATCTAAGAGTCCTTTGACAGTAATGACTCCTGTAATGGCATCAATTTCAAAAAGTTTACGCAGTTTATTGTTTACATTATTCCCAAAAGAATACACTACCTCTCCATTGAGACCCTCATCTTTATCAGTGGCATTTACTTGTATGACTGTTGTCCCTACAGGTGAATTTTCATTAAGAGCCACATTATATGACTCTCTGGTAAATACCGGCATGTTGTCATTTACATCTAAAACATTAATAACAATTTCCATTGTTCCTGATTTAGGTGGCTTTCCTCCATCAACAGCTGTGAGTAGTAATCTATGACTTCTGGCAACTTCTCTGTCCAGTGGTTTATGCAGGAACAAAACAGGAATTTTACCGTCTTGCCCTCTATCTTTAATCTCCAAACGAAAATGATCATTTTGACTGAGCTTATACTGCTGAACAGAGAACAAGCTGCTGTCTGGATCCCGTGCATCTTGCAGTTGAAACCGAGCCCCGGATAGAGCAGATTCCGATATTTCTAAATGCGTCTCGTTTTCTGGAAAGGTGGGAGAATGATCGTTCACGTCTAAAACCTCGATGGTGACATAATGTACCTCTAGGGGATTCTCCAGAACTGTCTTAATGTTGACAACACAGCTAGCGGTCTGGTCGCACACCTCCTCTCGGTCTATTTTTCGGCTGATGTGAAGGACTCCGTTGTCACTGAGCTGGAAAAGTGAATCCTTCGATCCAGAGACGATGCGAAATCCTCTGTCAATTAAAACACTCGACTCCAATCCTAAATCTTTCGCAATGTTTCCAACAACAGCGCCCGTTGCCAGTTCCTCTGGTAGTGAGTATCGCAGCTGCGCCGAAGTCAAATTAAAAGTGAAATCCAGAGAAACAATGAAAATGAGCAGGTGCTCCAACGCTGCAATGCATCTTCGTGCCATCGCGAATTTTAGAATGGGAAAATATAAATCATTTGAAGACACTCACAAAAAATAATTAAAAAAAAAAAAACGAGTAATGTATTAATATATTTAGAGAAACAAAATAATAGTGATCAAGGAACTGATGATGGCGGATCAGTGGTCATTGCCGTAATGCACAATGCGAAGCTCTGCCAAAAGCTCCAAAATATGGACGTTCCACTGAGTGCTGAAATTTCACAAGCAGCGCCCCCAAGCGAGCAACTGTTATAATCTTGATATATCATTTTTTGTTTACATTTCCAGTCGTTAAACACGCAAAACTCTTAATGGTGATGGAGAACAAAAAGAGGGAAGATAAATTTCAAAATAATTCACTAATGTATTCAATGTCTATCCAACAATCCAACACATACTTAGTTATAAATCAATCTTTACAACTATATGTAACAGTAGTTCAATTATTGGACAACTTTATTCAACTTCAGATGTTCTAATAGTATTAGTTTGTTTGCATGACTTCCAGGTGCTATTGTATATCCCATATTTCCTTTATGTAACATAGTTTTTTTTCTCCGGATCTCCAATGGAGGTTTTGACACAGTGTCACATTAATGTTAGTCCCTTACAAATGTTTGGAAGAACTATCTTGTAGATTTGGAGCACAACATTGCAACTCCAGGAATCCTACTGCACAAACTCCACTACTTCTTATTGAAAAAAAATAATAATAAGAAAATAAACTTCTGCAAAACAGTCTTGCTGTCTAACATTTTTAGCCATTCAAATTGCATTCTATCAGAGAGAAGCAACAACTGCACCACATTTCAACTTCATGGACATCAAAAGGCTCCACTTCAGAATTTTCAGAGATTAACCATATCACAATTAACAGGTAGAAAAAAATATATCAATAAATTAGAATAGTACGCTATGTATAAAATCAATTAGGTGATCTGTTGTACTTGAAAGCTCGAAAATTAATGGTTAGCTTCTTGCATAGATGATAAAACAGAAAGTTATTTTAAAGTAATGGAAAAAAAATACCTTGATGTACAAAGGAAAAGGCCTAAGCCAAAATGCACAGACATTTTTTTTGTCATCACCAAAACAACAACAAAAATAAAAATAAAAATACGGAGAGTAAGGAAAATATTGTTGACTTTACTAAACACAAAGTTTAAATAAAGCTGCATGAGCAGAATGGTATCACATCATTTTAGTCTTGTGTGTGGCTACCACAATATCAGTAACCTTTGCTGGTCATATAAACATGCTCACCTACCACTTCCACCTTGACATTTTACTTAGTTATTTTTACTCCGATTTAAAATCAAACTTTAATGGCATCATAAAGTTTTCTTCAAAAACATATCTAATGTATTTCTACAGCACTTTATCTAGCCCAAAAGACTACAAAACACTTTAAACTAAATTCAGTCATTCACCAATTCAGGTACACACTCACATGCTGATGCTGGCGAGCAACAACATTCGGGCCACAGCTGCCCTGCAGTGGCACCACTGTGACCACCACCACAATGTAATCTTACCTCTTCAGATGTTCTCCTTCTGTCAGGAAGCACCAGTGTGTTTGCATGACTTCCAGGTACTATAGTAGATCCAATACTCATTCTGGGTCCAACTAACATGTAGCGTTTGTCTCCTGATCTGTACTGGATGCTGTGACAAAGTGTCCCATCATAATTAGTCTCTTGGAGAAATTTAGAAGTGTAGTCTGTGGATTTGGAGCACTGCATTGCAATCAGCACGATGATACTGATGATAAACAAAACTGAAACAGCTCCCAAAATGATCATCAGGTAAAACGTGACATGATTTTCCTCGTCATCCTGTGCAGCACTTTTAACATCAGAAGCTGCAAAAGCCTCTTTTGGCTCCACCAGTTTAACAATCACAGTAGCTGTTGCTGATAGTGAAACGTTGCCATTGTCTTTGACCAGTATGACCAGTTTATGTTCAGCCTCGTCTGTCTCTGTGAATGAGCGAAGTGTTCTGATCTGTCCAGTGTATCGGTCCAAACCAAACAGACTGTGGTCAGTAACTTCCTGCAGTGAAAACAGCAACCAGCCATTATATCCTATATCAGCGTCATAGGCTCTGACTTT
>CAEFZX010019374.1:202136-240621 GCA_903066825.1 Alfaro cultratus | reverse complement strand
TATAAGCCACACCTCAGATTTTTCTTTTTATAAAAAAAATGTAGCTAACTTTACAGTTATAAACTACATTGCGTTGGTTTGTCATATTGTATCCATAACATGTATTGAAGTTTGCAGTTGCATTCTGACAAAAAGTTAAATTGAACAAAATCAAGAGTAATCAATACATTTGCTTTGCATTATAGTTGTAAACATCTAAGGAAAATATATGCAAGTTGCTGAGTTTTATAAAAAAACTAGTAAAATCTTACAACTCTATCATTTTCTCAGCATGCAGTGTTTAAGGACTAGAGCTGCCAGGATTGAATACTAATTTAAAGGGCAAAAAATGGATATTTTATTGGCTGAAATACCAAAAATTAAATAATAAGGACAGGGTGAAAGGACTAAACAGTATTTGTTGTAAATTTCCTACATTATAAAAACATTTTGTTTGCCCTAGGGGTAGTTACAGCATTTCTGCTTATTTATTTGGCTTTTTACACAATTGGAGAACATAAATATTTGTCAAAATAATACACGACAGAGAACCTGAAATATTGGTCTCCTACAATACAGCGAGCAAGGATGTAAAGCTTCAAGATGGAGTTACTAAATCTCATTTTTGCTGATAAAATATGTTAATTAAAAAACAATATTTACCTTACTTTCCTCTCTTGCAAAAAAGGTATACATATTTGCAAGCAAACCATTTTGCCTTTATATATTTCTTTTTAAAATGTCTTCACTGAGAACAAAGCGGAATCAAACTCAGTTCCATGTTTGTGTGGAGAAACCCGATTCTCATTCTGATGTTAAGTTTAAATATGCAAACCCACTGTAAGAAGGTAAGCATGATAAACGCACGATTCAAGCTGAAAAGAAATGTAAGGCACTTTATTATAAACCTTGCTTGATAAAAATCTGTGAATAGAGAGAATTATTGAGTGAAATTACGTTTGTATGCTCTAATGAAAACCTCTAGTCACAATGTATAACATAGAAGATAAATCAGTGTGTTCTTCGACTTTGTCTGGATTCTGCTGCGGAGGGATGTTGCTTACCCTAAAATTAAGACAGGAAAGGGTAGAAAGAGGAGGGACAGGGTGTAAAGTGTAATTGGAAAAGAATTGGATATAACTGACAAAAAGTTGACGGGAAGGGGGAAAAACAAAAAACACACTCTGAAAGTTAAAAGGCCAAAGTGGAAATGTTTACCTGGGATTCTTTGGGCTGCATGAGTAAAGAGAAAGTCACGTATGACAAAACACAAAAACAGATTTCCAAAATTATTATTAGGTCAAACAGTACAGTGGTGGTAACATCTGAGAATGTGTTTCATCAGGCAAAACCTGTTGCATCAATTAAAATTATGAGCAAATGTTTTAGGGTGCTGAACTATGCAGACATCAGATTGGTCATCACAGCTTTGAGGAAATTAAAGCATGAAAACAGCAGCAGAGGAGAAGAACTGATGAGAAATTACTGTACATCACCATGGTGACTAAACCTGACAGTCCTCAGAGACTCGGACATTTCTGATTCATCAAGTTGAGCTTAACAAACAGCCTGCTGCTCCATCTGTACACCGTCTCAGAAACGCTGTATGGAGCGATGAGTAACAGGAGACGTACAGCCAGCCAAAGCCATAATGGCTCTGCATTAATGCATCCATCTACATTTTAAGTCCTGATGGTGCTGTCAATTAAGCAGAGTGCTGCTGTCCATTTGCTCAGAATGGATGCAGGAAGGAGCATAACAAACATGTAAAAGAGGTCCTGACCTGCTACTTTATTTGATCAAGTTTCAACAATTGCGAAACCCATTTCACTTCATTTTGCACAATTTTTCAATTTCCCTAGAGAAATTCAGGTTTATTGTTATTACAGGACAAAGCTACCCACCTTTCTTTTCTAAAATCAAGAAATTAATAAAACAGTTGAAAGAAATGTTTTCAGAGAAATGTTTTGGCTGAGAAGTTACCACAATCGTGTCTGTGCATATTCTGAAGAAAAGACCAAAAACTAAAAACAAGGTCATAGAGATTGGTACTCTTAAAATCTCTCTTTACTGCTGTAAAAGCCTACTTTACACTTACTGACGTGTGCTAATAATATCTAATTAGACATTAATTTTAATGAATTAATTCAAATTCAATTACTCCATGTTACGCTAATTTGAAACTAATGTTAGTTATCAAAATTTACAGATACATTTTTCACTTGTTTGGTAAGCAAGTCAAGAAAAACGAAAAAGGTCTTCAACCAACTTCTTCAACAAACTTGTTCATTTTCTTAAGTTTTAAACAACAGTAAAGTCCCTTCATTTTTAACACTATTTTGGTGAGGTAAGTGGTTATTATGGGGCAAAAATAAATAAGGCAAAAAAACCCCAAAAAAACTTTCACTCAACTAGTTTATAAAGTTTTATACAAAAGCAAGTTTTAGATAGAATGATGTTCGTAAGAAATATTCAATTAAAAGATAAGTGAATTTCTTTTTATTTACAGATGCTGTTGCCAGATTTTATCCAGTGCTAAACTACAGCTAACAGCAGCTATCAAAATGACCCACGTCCCCCTCAAAATGGTTTTGTTTTGTTTTTTCCACATGAATTATTACATTTGTTGTATGCTCAATAGTTGGTCAGCTGCTTTGTTCAGCTTTGGTAATGTACATGCATGTGTCACGGCGACAGATGTAATTTTCCCTGGCACACACAGATGGTGCATAATGAATGCTCAGAACCACATGCTCACAAGTCATGCCGCATTTGTCCTTGTGAGGATGTTTTGCTGACTCAGTTTCTTCCTTTCATCCCAACTTACGATGAACTGCCCTTACAAAGAAAACATCTAAACAGAACTCTGCCTAAACAGTTAAGCATTTTTCCTTCACGAGCCTCAAAATAAACACGAATAAATGTGTTTTCAATCACCACTAAAGATCTTTTATCTCTGTTGTGATTCTGCACATGAATTTCACACATCTCTGACCACAAGGGAGACTTTATCTTTAGTCTTGTAAATGCACGAGTGAGTGATTTGTAGATTATGGAAAATCGCTACTGAATGGTTCATTCAACACAGTGCATGGTCTAACACAGACATTTATTGAAGATTATGGTAAGTCTTTAGAGTGTGTGTTTTTGTGTGTGTGTGTATATCTGCAACTCTGCTGACCGCTTTTAATTTCCTCTGCTGTTCTGTCGATGAGGACGTAGAGCGACCAAACCACGCAGGTGATTGCGATGACGTGGAAGGTAACTGAGCACATGATCTTCCTTCTCTCGCTTGCCGTCATCTGAAGTTTCTCCCACTGCAGCAGATGGAAAAGAATATGCAAACAGAAAGCAGATGCATTCTTTTAAACTTGGCACTTTTTGGCAATAAATACTGGATGTAAAACATTCAGCTGCTGAGATGAAGACCTGAGCTACACTGCATTTCTTGGCGAGGTTAATAAGACGCAGAAAGAAAAGTGGCACGCTGCAACCCAGCATACTGGGGAGCAGCCAGCTGTTTGCCAGGCAGCTCTGTTAACAATGCTGGAAAAGAGCCCAGCAATTAAAAAAAAAAAAAAAAAAAACACGTAAGTGCAATCAGATTATTGCTGTAAATAACTGCTGTGCTTTTTCAAAACACCCAAATCCATTACTCCAGTTATGAAATTGTCCAATCGCAGGGTAGGTTTCATTAAAAGCGTGTCGCAGCACGACCTAAATCCTCAGTTAAAAGACACCTCACGCCGTGACCATCATTCCCATTTCGTCGTGATCTTCTCTTCACGCTTGTGTGTGAAAAACATCAACATTCACCCATGGGGTTGAGGAGCTATTAGAAGAGCAGCATTTGTTTAAGGCTTTTTGTGCAGTTAATGAGGGGTGGAAGAATTTTAATTAGAGTGTCCGGCTATCTTCAGGCCACAGAAATTGATAACAACCTCTCAAAGATGTATGCTTCCTCTAAGCCATTTCAAATGAATCATTTTCCTCCTTTACAGTGCCCTGCTTCAAAGCACACAGTCATGGTCGTGTTATCTGTGTGACAGATTGGAGACAGTTTCTCAGCTTCACGGTTTGCCAAATTAGTAAGAACATTTGGAAATGGAGCCAGAATAAAACCCTGAGTGAATTTATCAAAGAAATAGAGTGAGGTTCCGTTGACTCCTCCTTAAATTAATGCAAACACAGTCAGTCGCACCTTGCGCAGTGGTTTGAGCTTTGTCTCCATGATGAACTCATATTTGCAGAGCTCACAGCAGCGGGTGTCTGAGCTCTTGATCCACTGCTGCAGACAGCCCTGGTGGACGAAGCGCAGACTCCCTGTGCAGTGGCACGGTGTGATCAGAGGACTCTCGTCATCTCCTTCACAGTGACAAATCCTGTGAGAATCCAAACATATACGGTCAACACATAACTGGAAGAAAGTCAACTGACAAAAAGAAGGCAGAGGGCAAGGAATAGAAATGAGAACGATCCAAAAAGGTAGACTCAAATATGCCGAGTGCCATATAAACATAGACAGCTACAATTTTCACAATTCAAAGGTTCTTTTTTTAAACAACATTCCTGAGAAATTATTGGAGTGACTGGAGTTTTTTATGGATGTACTGACTGATGCAGCACTGCCAATCCAATACCTGTTGCTTCACACTGCTGGGCAGATGGCTGAAAGAAGTCTAAAACACTTTTCCCTCATTAAAGAAAAAAGAAAAAGACTTTTGACTCTTTGGAATATTTCTGGTTGTGAAACCTGACATGGGAAATGAAGAAATACCATGCATCACTCCTATTGAAGAAGATGTGCTAACATGTAGCATGTCTGTTCAGCCCGACTCTTCACTTGAACGCTTTCTGTAGAGCTCATCAAGTGTGAATATATGGTCACAAAACCCACTGAAGCAAATGCATGTCTCATATGAATAAGATTAAACAAGGAAGACTTGTTTGATTCAGAAAACACTTACACTGAATAATCCTTAATCTGGATTACATCTGAGACACGATGCATATTTATGATTTACATCAATTCTGTGGCTCAAACCCAATATTTCTTTTACATTTATATATCAAAATTTCACTGTGTACAATATTTTTAGCCAGTGCTATGAAGCATTTAGAAACTGATTTGATAAGCCCTGTTAGTTTGAAAACCTGACTTTTTCTTTTGCTAAAAACCCCCCCAAAACAAACAAACAAAAAAAACTGAGTATGTATTGGGCATGAAAAACTAAATCTTGCTACCAGTCACTAGGATACAAGTAACACAAGGGTTACTTGTGTGGTCTGGCATTTTGGTTTGCGGCACACTTCACATGTTAGACTGCAGAAAGCCAAGGAGAGAGCCGTCTCAGGAGCTGAGAAACCAAATTATTGACTAGTTTGTTGAAGGGAAAGGATGTAAGATCTCTACACAACTACATGTTCCTGTGACTACGGCTGAGCAACCTACCTACATGGACGCAAGAGGAAAATTGATGGCAAATTGAATAAATTGATAGTAATAATAATAATGGTAACAAGAGAGCCAATAACAAGAAATCAGAGGGAAACTCCAGGATCAAAGTTCATTAGCATCATATTGCATCTTTTTTTAGTTTAAGCCAAATTGGACTTAATGGCATTAAAAGGGGAACAACAGTCTGGAAGGCAATTAAGAAAGGAAAAATGCTGCAATTGGCCAAAATGCATGATGGCAGGTGAAAAAGCTTTTAGGATTCTGTCCTTTGGCTATATGAGACAAAACTGGAGGCTTTTGACCAATTATAGCTCCATCTTCACCTAACAGCCCTAGAGAGAAACATGAAGCAGGCTTCAGGGTGAATCTGTGGAGGGGACAATAAACTCTTAAGACCATCGAGGTATTCTGGAGCAAAATGTGCTGCCTACTGTCAGAAAGCTCAGTCACACGTCATGTTTCCTTCTACATTACAATGACCAAAACACACAGGACACACAGTCAGGCCCAGTTTATATCTGGTGCTAACATGTATCCTAAGTGATCTAATTGTTTGTGGATAGTGTTAAACACAGATGCAAAACACACACAAAGCTGCATTAAGGAATGTACCTCCAGACTACCTCCAGAGCCTGAGACACTTGTGTCTGCATTGCTTTGCCACTTTGAACACTGAGATACATTCAAAGAGCCTTAGGGGAAAAAAAAATACATAAACAAGAAACAGCAGTTGTCAAAATGAGTGCCGCTAAGCAGCTATCTGAAATGAAGTATTCTTTTTAAGGTGAGATAAAAACCCTCCATATCCTCAGCGATAGTGTTTTTTCAAAAGTTGTGATTTATTGATTCGTGGATGTCGGGGGGGATGGATGAGTCGATGACTTTCTCTCAGAAATTTTTATACTGTCGTTTCTGGACCCGACTGAACCTGCTCATTATACAATTACTTTTTCAAAGCTGCTATGTTATGGGTTAATATCTCGTTTTTTTTTTTGTTTTTTTTTTCTCTCGTATAACATCTGTTAAGTAACCAATTTAAGGCTATAAAAGTCTGTGGCTGACATAACTTCATAAAGTTGTGACTCAGATGAAACTCATGCATGTTTATATTTGAACAGCAATGCAATTAAATGACAGAAAGCATCTGCAATGTTATAGGAACACCAGCGGCCCTGCTGATTTCTAATCTGACAACCCAGGCATTGGCATGGCTTTATCTGCACGTAAAGTGGTCAGGTGACATTTTAATGCTAGACTGACATGTCCAGATTATTCAGGATGTATGTCGATAACAGTAATGACTGCTTTAAAGGGTTGTGCAACAGAATGTTAAGGCGATCATCACTTTTGTCCAGGCCAAATTTATTCGTTTTTAATGATATTCTTTTGGTCCACGATTCAAAAGCAATGCTGGATTTTCAATGTTGTTTCTTCAACTTTAAAATCTATATATACAAATACTTATTTCAGTGACATTTATGGGTTTTTCATTTAAGGGTATCAACAATGTTGTCTTTGTAGATGTTTCCTGAGTTTTGTAGATCCAGACGATCAAGACTGAAGTCTTTCAATGTCCAAAATCCAGACTACTGAGGACATCAGGGTTCAGGGATTAGTCATCCATATTAAAGAGGCATGCTTAATTCTCTCACTTCAGTGTTGTGTGTGTGCAGATGACACAGTCTGATAAGATTGTAGACATGATGAACTCGCTCGCATGCGAGTCGGGGTCTGAAAATGCTGTAACTATCAATAAACAGAAGAATGGACGGAAAATGTTTCGTCAATGCACCGTATAATCTCTGTCAAACCATTTTCTTAAAACATTTCAAAGACGAGACAGCAGAAAATCTATGAGATCTGCGAATACTGACACGGACCAGCTGTTGGTCAGCAAGATGGTCACGTCTCAAAGGAAACAAAAGAAGCTAAATACTGCTCTAATGGAGAACAACAAGATCCGCGTGTCCACAGAGGCCTCATTGATAAACGGATCAAAAACAAACACCCAGAAGACAAATCAGTCGATTTCCCGAGCCCTCATTTCCCTCTGAGTTATGTATGAGGAGCGTCGCCGTCTCTGCGTGTTGCGGCAGGGGTCCGTGGGACACCTCTCTGCAGAGCAAGGAGCAAACAAACGGCGAAGGAGGAGATTGCAGTGGGAGCGTGGCATTCAGATGGGATCGCCTTTATCACGCAGTTCGGCAGAGGATAAGAGCAGGAGAAGAAGCACATGCGCCTACACATGCCAGTCAGTGAAGAGAGCAAGGAGGATGATGCTTATTTGCAGCCAGGCCTGATCTGGCCAAAGCGCCACAAGATTAAAAGAAAGTGAACAAAGGCGGATAAAAATAGGTCATTTACCACAGAGGAGGAGGTGGAAGGAGCAACGGATTAAAGCAGAGAGGAGGTGCAATTAGCATCTCCAGCGGAGGCCTTTTTATACTTATGGGTAGGCCGCTTTGTTTACATTTTCCACAGATAAGCTGATGAACTACAGACTCTCATCCTACACATACTGTATTCCTATTGAAGTAAAGGGGGGAAAAAAATCAGCTCGGGGAGATGGATCATGTTTGTGCTTGTGTGAAGAATTGGTGTTTGACATGAACAGATGAGGAATTATTATTCTGATAGAGATTTTTCTTTTTTTAAAATGTAGGAGGGAAAAAATCCTAATGAAATCCCTACACCTCCACTTTAAGTGCAAGAGCTCAGAAAAGAAAGACAAAAATATTTCTGCTCAGGAATGCAGACTGTGTGCTAACAGCAAACGGGTTGACATCATTAAAGATAAAAATAAACAATTCTTGCTTTGTCATCCAAGGTGATGTGCATCTGCACACCAGCATAGCCAGTTTGGAAAGCCTGCAACAAACTTGACAGGATTTTTGCCACCAGCAGTTCATTCCAGAAGCATTTAGCAGGGGAAGTTGAAATTTAATTTGCATCACTCGGGTAGCCACAGTACACCTTCCTTCACAGTCATTTACTACATTAGAGGCGACGCCAAAGTATGTCAACATGAAAATGTGAGAAGCAAAACAGAATCGGGAGATCACAAGGACTACAAGCTGAGATAGAAACAAGCCCTGTGAGAGTACAGTACGTTCCTGCTGAGGCATTTGCTTTCTTCCTGTAAACCTCATTCAGCTTCCTCATACTTTTCTCCAGAGGCATTCAAAATGTCTGAGCTGCAGTCTCTAGCACGACGCTTTAAAATCCTGCCCGCTCTCCTGCTCTCATCACCAAGTGTGTTTTAAAATTTGTTTTTCTACCAAGACTTTTGTCATTCAAAATCCTGAATGACAAAAGTCTTGAGCTTTGAGCATATAACGTGCCTACTAACACACAGATCAAATAACTAAACTGGATGCTAAAATTAAAAATGTGTTTTTTTTTTCATTTTAGCTGATTAGTAGTTTTCCACCATATGCAGTTAATACGTCTAAAGAGCTTTACACTGCAAATTAGCAAACTGTTGGAACCAATTAAGTAGGAGTATAAGTGTAGGTCAGTCGCATGCTAATATTCTATTTTTTTATTATTTTTTTTTTTTTTACATATATCCATTAACTAAAACAAATATTCAACTGAGTTAATACAGTATAGCAGCTTTGCTTTTAAACAGAAATCCACTTCACTGTTTAATTTGTGAATATTTGATGGTTAATTATTTTTGCCAACTTTTGTAACTGTTGGACCAAGTCTATATTTGCAAAGAAAAAGTGAAGGGATATTTTCATGCTCAATATAGATTTTATGAAATTTACTATAAATACCTATTTACACTTTTCTTTAATAATATAATGTTGTTCCATGTCACTGCTTATAAAGACCGTGTTTATCTGTATTACAACAAGCTCTTTTTTATTATTACATATTAGTACTATTACAATTGCAAAAGGAATACAAAACCTACTGACTGAATGAATGAAGATGTAATGCCAATAAAATAATGAACTTAGGAGAAACACCGTTTTATTCCTTGTAGTAGCAGCTTTATAAGCAGTGTAACATTTTCTACCAAAAGCCTGATAAAATATAAAACAAAGTCAACATGAATTGTTTTTAAATGTTAACGCAAAGGTTACTGAAATGATCTTTGATGTGTTTTTAGTTGTCTGGCAAGATGCGGAACAATCCTTATGAGCTTTCCCAAAGCTGCAATGTGCTGTTAATCAAGGCCTGGCTAATGATTAAAGTGGAAAAACAAGTTTGGGTACTTCCTCAAGGGAACTCAGGTCTTGACTCACGTTCCAGGCCACCTGAGAGAGTGGCTGGCACGGGGTGTTTGTGTTTGCACACGTGTGTACAGTCAGAGGCTACGCAGCCTATTTGAAGCCCATAATCTCTGTTGATCTCTGACCTGTGTCTGCCCACATCTAAGCTCATGTTGCTTTTCTCCTTTAACGTAATGAAGTAAGAGGAGCGCAGGTACAGGACACAGCTGAGGGGGCAACAAAGACATAATTGTTGTCTGTCTGAGCTAAAGACATAAATCTCTTCAGTCCAGTGAACTGTCACCATATCGACAAACGGATGGTGTAACCCAGAGGGGCTCGGTGTCGTGCTTTTGGCCACTAATCATTATCTATTGCTACCGAGGCTGATCAACAGGGTTCATGCAGCCTTGGCCTGATCTTCAATCAAATCATTCCCTGTAAGGCTGCACACAATCGGCCTTGTGAACCAAGACCTGTGTTAAATAGACCTATTGTCCACTTCTTATCACAGAAACACGCTCCACATGTCAGAACTATTACATTTTCAGGACTGACCTGCTGCCCTGAGCATTCCCACCAGCCCTTATTCTCAACTCCAAACATCTGAGCAAAATCAATCACATTTTCCTTGAGACTATAGAGACACTTTACCCCACCATCGATCTACTCTAAATGAAAAACTCTTAAAAACACAGCTTGACAGCAGACCTGGGGGAAAAAAATACATGGAAGAGTCTTGAGACAACAGTGTAGTGAAAATAAATGACACAACCAACGTCTTGTTCTACACACAAAATAATCATGGTGGTTGGGAAGGAGATGTTTATGTTCAGCGATGTGAAAAAGTAATTGTTCCCTTACAGTTTTCTTTTGTTTTGTCACACTTAAATGTCTTAGATTAAAAAGAAAACGTAATAAGACAAAGACTGCCAAGTATTATGATTTCATTCATGAGAAAGAAGCCATCTAAATAAAGCCCTAAGTGAAAAAGGAACCACCCCTAAAACTATCTGGTTTTCCAATCAAGTTTGGAGAGTTTTTGAGCACAAATATCCTCTGTAAAGGATCTCAGTGGGATTTAATCTCAAACATAGATTATGGCGGTACAAATTATTCAATTTCTTTATTTTTAACTATTCAGAGATGGACTTACTGGTGTGCTTTGGATCATTGTGATGCTCCTTACTGTGCTTGAGCTCATAAACTGATGGCCAGAAGCTGTTATTTTCATGCCAGATGTAAAAGAAAGAACACCTTCCAAAAAAGGGCCACTTCAGTCTAATCAGTCCACAAAATATTTTAAAATCCATCAAGATGCTTCTGGTGAATATGCACATTTTGTGCTCTTCTTGATAACTTCATTACACTTGAATGCTGAAGTCTGGCATTAACTGAATCAGATGAGATCTGCAGTGCCTTAAATTTGGTTTTGAGTCCTTTTCTGACCTCCTAGATTAATGTGTTTTTATGGTAATTCTGGTGAGCTGAGAACTCCTGCAAAGGACCCTATTTAAGTGAATGCTTGATTCTACAGGTCTGGCTGGATGTGATTAGTGAAATTAAATAAAAAAAAAAAGTGGTTAACTTCACTGAATGAAGAATTTAGCAAAAGGGGCAACAATGATGATGATTTCAACAATTTAGAAGAAAAAAAAAAAGGCAAAAAACAAAAGAAACCTGGAGGAAGGGAAATACTTTTTACTAACACTGAAAAGCTACGCTGGGTCCTTCTGATTATCGGCTTCACTCTGAGCAGAGTTTTGAATGACAGACACTGCTGGGCTGGGTGATTACACTACGGGAGGAGGAACTCTCCACTACTCCACGGGTCTCTGGGGAGCACTGCCACATTAACTGTACGATGGAGGGTTTCAGGGCTGTAGACCATCCAGACAATCACCCACCTGCAGCAGTCCCCTGATAGAGAATAATGTGACAGTGGCCCTGATTTCTCCGTCAAAGGCGACGAACAGCATTCCAGGTCAGTGTCCTCGTCCATATAGCACAGCGGGGCTAGAAGAGTCCCAGACACGCTGACCGTCTCTGGGGTCGTTGACTGGCTCGCTCCCTTGGAAGGTGATCTACTGTGCTCCACTTCGAACACACTGTCTTCTCCTTGTGAGAGGAAGCCTGACTCTGTGCCTTCTAGCAGCATGCTGCAGGACTTGGTGATGTGGAGGTGGGAAGTGTAGCTTCCCAGCTCAGAGCACTGCAGGCTGGCGGAGGTGGAAGATTGGGAGAAGGGAAGGAGGAGACGAAGGAAGTTCGAGCCTGGAGTGGAAAGAGGCTGGAGGAGACTACTGGGATGAGGAGAAGGAGGAGCAGGACCGGATAAGTTGCCCAACATGTATTTGTGGTTGTTAGTGAGGGAGGGGACAAGATGGAGGGTGGTGCGGGTTGAAAGTGGCGCATCCCTGCTCTCCCTCTTAGACGTGGCAACCGGGTCGTCTCTGAGGATCTTGCTGTTGGGACACTGAGCGTGCTCAGGCTTCACATCCAGCTCTCCCTCTGAGCATGTGCGATCTATGAAGTGCAGCCCGCGACAAAGATTGTCCACACGCTGGCCCACGTCATTCAGAGACAGAGAAAACTTGAGGGAGTTTTTAGGCCGAATGCTGACAGAGGCGGGGCGCAGCACAGACAGCCAGTCTCTCTGCTTGGTGCACTTGGAGCCTTGCAGGGAGTCTGCGCAGACAGTGGTCACTGAAAGACCGTCAGACGTTTTACCGTTGGAGTTCAACAGGACCACCGCAGTCTGTTTCTGAGTGTCCTGATCCTGACTGCTGTCGTGTTGGAGGTTTGTGTGTATGTGTGTGTGTTTAAGAAAGAGGATCATATGATAGACAATGGGATTAGAAAGTGGAGAAAAAGACAAAAAAAGAGAAATGGAAAGGACAATCATGTGCTTTAAAATGGAGAAACAACAAAAAGGAAGATGAGGTTGACTTTAGCTGGCTTTGACACATGCAAGGTTTGATCTCAAACTGGAATATCATCTAAAAGTTAATTTACTTCAGCATACCAATTCACCAAGCTTGGCTTAGCTCAAGGAATTAACCAGCTGTCTTAAATGGTCTTTGCTTAAACACCCTGTCAAGGCTGCAAATATACTTGCGGTATGTACACCCTTTTCTACCACAGGTTTTCTTTCAACTAAATTTTCCATTAATATAGTTGGATATAGCAGCCTGAAAAGGATGCTTCTTTATGACCCAACACTGTAATTTGAAGAGAATCTGACATTGAATTTTATTTGGCTGTAAACCACAATCATCAAAATTGACACTCACTCTGCCTACTGAATCCATAAATATAATTTTTTTTTAAGCAAGGGTTCTTAAAATAAAATTTTCAATGATATTCTAACTTATTGCTATCCAACTGTAAGTGATGATCTGATAAAATACACTTTACAACAGTTTACAAGCAATCCTAGGAAGACTCACAGTGACCGTAAGTAGCTTAAAAGTACAGGGAAAGCCAACATCACCCACTGATGGGGAACTTCACCGGTAATATTTGCAGAAATAGATTCAATTCATGGCACTCGGGTATAAACAACTGTCAAGGGTAAATAGAGAGATTTGAAGCAGTTTGTACCTGCAGATGTCCTGGCTGGACGGAGAAACTGACGTCCTTGAGAAACTGCATGGGGCGTTGACTGAGGTCGGGCTCCCCGCCTGGAGAACAAAAACATTCAGGGAAAAAGAAAAAGGCTGTTCAAGACAGAAAATGAAATCATGTGAGCATCAACACTCTACTGTTACATAAACTTGAAATAGCCTAGCATGTCCCACCCAGTTCCATTTCTAGTGATGACTGTAGTTGTCCTGTGAGGTGACAACAATCAGGCTGTCGGCTTCTGAATCTGATTTAGTTTTTCGTTTTTTTACAGAAGGAATCAAAGCATGTTGAATACTGATGCAGAGGATAAAAAGACGAGAGGGAGGAGGAAATTCCCAACACTGACAGTTAATCTATTGGATTAAAGTTGTGGAATGAATATTCTGTCTGAGAACAGAACAGAGGAGGTGAAAAAAAAAAAAAAACGGGCAACCACGAGGAGAGATGCTGATGAGACAGAGAGATATGAACACATGCAGTGCTGAGGAAAGGCGACGCTGCAGGTGGTGAAGGTAGGACGACCGTTTAAATTACCTGAAGCTTTTATACTTGTGGAAAATATCGTAAAGTAAAAATATTCACGGAAATTAAAGGGATATAAACAAACAGATAAAAGTTTTCCCAGCTTCTTTTAACAAATAAAACTTCAAACAGGTGATGTAAACGTACATTTAAATCTAAGTGAGTCAAAACTTTAAAGTGCATCATAGTGAACATCTGAAATACAATTAGGTAACTGTCCTTAATTTTACTTGTCCAAATACAATGGAGAGCATAATTTTCAGGTTGTATTTGTAAAATAATATTAAAAACTATGCATCCTTTACCAGTACTTCTGGATGTTCAAGACAGAATACATAAAATGGCAGCAAAACATAAAGTTTACAGTTGTAACATAATTTAGGAGGAACGAATACTTTTACAAAGCACTGAGTAGCTTCTATTAGCTCATTATAGAAAAGTAATAGCTATGTTTTTTGTGACAAAATCTAAGCAATGAAATGATTACCAAACCACTTCAGAGCAAAGAACTTTGCTATTATTCACCCAATTTGAAGAAGTTAACAAAGGCGGTAATTACATTTCTTTTTAGCACAAATCACTGTGTGGTTCACACATAGCTGTGTTTGTCTTGGAGGGATTGAGGAGTGAAACAAGATGCAACTTGCACATCTTTTAAACTTGTGTTGTCACAACTCAAAACAAGTTTGTAAGTACCATGAATAGGTCTTCTCACCACTTCTTTTTTCAGTTCTTACTTCAGTTTCACACAGTAACAGCATTAAACATTTGTGTGTTTATTGATACAAATAAAGTGTATACCGTGGTCTCGGAGTTTCAGTATCTAATACAAAGATAATTTCAACATGAGACTAATTACCCATCGACTTAATTTCCTGCTAAAGTAAAATTTATAGCTCATTACCCAACATGGATCAATGGAAAACTCGATGTCCAGCTACGCCCTTCAGCATGTGGAATCCGTGTGTGCATAAACTGCAAAGCTATAATTTAAAAAAAAAAAAAATTAAAAAAGCTTTCAGTTCCATACCAAAGGCCAAACTCTTTTCTTTGTTCCAGTTTTTTTTTTATTGTTCTCCAAGGTTACCGTTTCACCAAATCAATTTGTTCCTCCTGCTTTAATATTTAACTATTTTAGATGTAAAGATCACAATAAAAAGCTAGCTTATAAATAACACTGCAGTGTGTTGTAAAAGTATTCATAGCCATTGAGCTTATTCTCATTTTGTCAAGTTAAATAAAACACAAATTTATCTTATTGGGATTTCAGAGATTTTTTTATTTGCACACGGTCCAGCTGTGTGACATTTAATCTCATAAATCCAGGATTTTGGGAAGGTTTTAGGGTTTGGAGAACATTATTGCACAAACAAACCACAGAGAGGATGGCGAGAAAGTTGAGAAGAAGGTTAAAGCTATCTAAATCATAAAACAAAATTTCAACCTTTACATGGAGTTCTGTTTATTCCAACATATGAAAATGCAAACTTGCAATGCCATGGCCTTGCATTTAAACTAACTGAACAGACAACTATTACAAATCTTGTCTTCATGAAAAGCTGGTAAGAATGACGACATCATTATAGTAGGGCTGCAAAATTTTAGGAAAGAAACAGATTAAAATAAAATTGCTGAATATTGAAATGGAGTTATTTATTCCTTTTGTACTATTATAGCCATTTTTACTGCGATTACTGTAGTTGTGCAGGTATTAAAAAAAAGCTACAAGTCCTGTGTGCAGTTTGTCAAAACCCATGTAAGAAACATAGCAAAAATGTGGAATGATCAGATCAAAACATCTGTCTTTGGTCTACGTGCTTTCTGTGACAAAGAACTAAAACTTCACATCACCATGAACGCAAAACCCCACAATGAAGTCATGATCCTTTGAGGAGCGTGGAAGTTGTTTGGAGAGGAAAAGCAAAATACAGGGAATTCTTGAAGAATAAAAGATGCTGCAGAAGACTTGGCTGGACTTAATCCTTCACGTACAGTAGCTATAAACATTCAGCCTATGTAAGAATGCATCATGTTAGAATAACCTCAAATCCAGATCAAAACATAATCCAGAAGCTGTGGCAAGTGCAGACGATGGATGTTTACAGATACAATCAATAAAACCTGACAAAATCTGAGCTTTTTGCAAACAAAGGCAAATAGTTCACAGTCATGATGTGTAAAGCTGATAAACATAGTCTGAAAAACTTGCAGTAATTGCAAAAAAGAAACAGGTGGTTCTACAAAACAATGCATCATGTGGGCTGAATACCAACAATCTAAAAATATGGAAAATTGAGCATTATTTTCCTTCCACTTCACAAAATATGTTCCACTTTGTATTGTTTTGAAATACAAAAATGCAAAAAAAAAACAAAAAAAAACACTGATACAAGCAGATGATTTATCTAAGTTATTCTTTGGTGTCATGATTGCAGAAAGCTACTGAAGGTTTATCTTCTTTAGTTATATTTATTTTTTAAAGCTTTGCTCCTTTTAATCATTCACTCAGTAAAGCCACGCATGCTGGCCAATAAATAACCAGCAGCGACTCTGAACAGTCGGACGACAGGGTGGCGAGAATATTCCTGAGATTTTAATGATTAACTGCCTGCCATCTGTCTGAATCTCCAGGCTTTTATGAAACATCATCTCAACACGTGCCATTTTACCTCAAACATTCTGTGTTTTAATAAAACTGTGTCCACTAAGCAACAGTGACTCTTTTCTGATCTCCCTCCTCAATTTTCTTTTTAATCCCCACGCGTCACACCTGCCTCGTTTCTCAAAAACTGATGTTAGGAAGCTTTTTGATCGAAACTGACAAAACCAATGTGAAAATGACACAAACAAGAAATGAAAATCAGAATTAAAAACGAAAAGAAAAAAGATATTACAAAGGTATCAGGGAGAACTTGGCCTCGTCAAAATTAATTTCATATCACACCAATTTAAAAGTCCTATTGATGATTTCCTCAAGGAGAAAGCTGAGGCAGAAGTTATCTCTCCAGTCCTGCCTGTCAGCACGATTACATAAGAGCCACTGATAAGACTCGATACCAAGCAAGCTTGGAAGAAGAATCATTAACTCTTCCAGATTACGTTGCCAGAAAAAGGCTTTGTCAGAGAGTTGCTTTCTCCGACAGCCATTCAGCACTATCACTTTTATCTCTTTTCATTAATCTGTATTTTTAAAAACTGTTTATCTACACTCAAGGTCCCCTCAGCAGCCACTGATAAAAGTTGACAACACTGCTTCCCTGGGGGTTAAAATAACCAAACAAATATCATCTGGCCACGAGCAGGAAGTAGTGATGGAAGGTCTGTGTGGCCTGAAGCCACAGCCAGCAGCTGATTAGGCTGGATTAACATCCATCTCTGACCTTCATGCAGATTCATCATGAAACTAATTTATTACGGCCCTGCTGAAACATTAAGCAAACCAGAGTAAACAGTTCATTTATTCGGTGTTTAAATCTTCATTTTCATCGTCTGTGGAGCCCAGAACTGCATCTGGAAGCTCAAAATAGTTAACGTCTTTACATTATAGGTGCAGTACCACAGACTAAAAACATATTAATAAAACGTCACCGCACTCTGAGTGATGAGCAATATGTCTGGTGTATTGTGGGAAAGTCCTTCAGCTCAAACCTGAGATGAAGTGAGGAGACGTTTAAATATTGAAGCCGCCTATAGTGATTACACACCAGGGCTGTGTAATCACTCAACCTGAGGTAGGTCTCTGTGAAACTCAATCACAGGACAGCTGTAACCTTTTCCATAGACGGCAGACAGGAGCCCAGGCTGAGGTATATTTTCTGGACCACTTCTTAAAATTGAAGTGATGTACTAACATTTTCCTTTCCCATTGAGACACTTGAAAGACATTTAAGCATGTTATTTGGACAACTTAAGAGCAGTAGTCGGTGTCGAAGGCTGATTTGTTTGATTGGCCAATTATTTCTCTGGCACTTAACACTGAATTATGTTTTTGTCTCCACAAAGGCCCTGTGTGTGTGTGTGTGTGTGTGTGTGTGTGTGTGTGTGTGTGTGTGTGTGTGTGTGTGTGTGTGTGTGTGTGTGAGCTACAAAAACTGCTGTACATTTGGTGCTACAAAAACTGCTGTACATTTGGACAAGCCTCAAAACATTCTCTCTTCTATTAGAAGAAAGAATGTTTTAGCTTATTAAAAATTGATAAAATTGCCTGCACGCACCAATTTTCCACATAGCACTTTCCATCTGTGTATTTTTTGCAATTATTTGAGACATTAGCCTGGTTTTCTTCCTGCTGTTTTACTTGGATAGAACACACTCATTTGCCTGTGAGTGTGATTTGTGTTTTTTGGGCATTAGTTTTACATACACTTAGTTTTCCTCTGCTGTAGAAAGTTCACCTAGCTCAGTGTTTCTGTGTTTAGCTGAGTCATTGAAGTGACCCTTACATCCAAGGTTCTGCTGGTGGTTCTACAAAAATGATCAAATCCTTCTGGTTTCCACCACTCAGATCAGACTTCTGATTTTCTAGTCGAACTGAATACAACATGTGAGCCAGCATCAAAAACGTACCACAATTTGTCATTTTTTTAAATTGGTGAAATCAGTTGTAAATACTAGTTTAATAGATGGAGACTCTTTTTCGCCAAGGTTTGGTTTGTTTTCCTCCAATAACCCTCCGAAAGTAATTTGGCAGCACAGCTGGCTTTTTCCGCTGAGGAACAAAACCTGCCTGATCAGAAAAGAAATCAAATAAGAGCCGAAAGTGCGGTGGAGAAAATAAAACTGATTTGCAGAGGGCGGGGAACAATTTACTTTACATGGTGCCTGCTGTAAGAGCGCTACTCCAAACTGAAGAGAAAGAGCCTTGTGGAGATCTGGAAGGCAACACTGTGCAGAATGCTAATGCAAACGAGCCTATTCTGTGAACAAACCTGCAGCTCTTCAATTTAAAGCTTCTCCAGATGCGTCCAGAGTGTCAGTGGCAGTCCAATGAATCCTGAGTAGCTGCTTTGTGGGCTTATGAGGACTGTTAATAGTTTAATTCGTTCCCAAAACCGTGTGGGAGGCATTGCCAGTTTCCTGGCTCTGTGCTAAACAGAGAAAGGACTCCAGCTAAGCCTTCTGACCTCGCCGGGTGGAAAATCAACTCATGCCAAATCGGTGGGCAATCTTCAGCCCACACCATGTGCTCAGATAATGCTCCAGAGGTGCTTCTAAATATATACGCGCACTCAAATCTGACCACTTTCACAATTTTCTGATCATTTTCTTTCTGACGACCTTTATAAACATGAATTGAGCAAATAATGCAACAATAACTGGCTTTATGACAATCCATTTTCGTCTTATCTACAGCACCTTTATACCCCCACAGTGACAAGTCCATTGATGGAGGCAATATCACCCTTATGAAAGAGCATACCTTCTGGATAAAATGTTTTCTTATTTTCTGAGCCTCTTATGTTTCTCCTGACAGGTATTCCACTGGTAGTTTTGCACATGCCTGTAATTCTGCAGGTTCAACGTATTACCGCAGCAAACTTCGCAGAAAACGTCAAGCAGCCCCTCGTTGGAAGGATCACAAGCATCTTGTTAGGTCATCAACACAAAAATGGAGCAGGATGCGTCAACAGCATGAATAAATTCGTTGTATGTGCAAGCTCTCAGATGCTCTAAAGTGGACCGTTGTGCCAAGCTGTTATGAAATACTCCTCCCAGGCTGAAGCTGTAGTTATTTATACAGACATATCAGTTAAGTAGGTCAACATTTAGATAAAAGAGCATTCTTTTCTCTTTTTTTGCTGATCTGACATGATCTAATGTAATTTGGTTTGATTTTGAGCCATTTGAGGTAATTCAGAAATTGTTAGATGTCCTTATTTCCAGCTCATGAGTTAAAGAAGCTGAAATTCAGCAAGGATTATTTATGAAAACTTGTATCTGTGGCACCTCAGAATAAGGCACATGTGTGATTTAACAGAACACATAATCAGTTCTGTATTTCACAGTGATTCAGTGTTGCAACACAAATCAACTTGGCCTACATTTTGTGTTCTTGCTGCAAAGGGAAGATTTGAGTTGCTGCCAAAAATATGAAAATCCTTCATCTCATCCTGCCAATACAGCAGAGAGCGAGGAGATTTATAAATATAATGCATATATGAATAAAATCTCACTTCTCTACTCTTGCAGATCTCATTTGAAGCAGCTTGGAGGAGACATGGTTTTGAAAAGATAGTCCGCTGCAGAAAATGTATAATAATCCTGCAATGAGTTGGACCGTTGGCATTATCTGCTAAAAATGGTTATTGAGTTACTGCTTTGTCTGGATTTCCAATTTAGTCTTTTTTTTTTTTTTTTTTTTTAAACAGATGAGCACTCTCGTTCATCCAGAGAACAATTAATCCCGATTTAAAACCTGTCCGTCAGTCGCATTTCCCTGAAGGGGGGAGAAGGAAACACCATCTGGCAGCACAACTGCTGGATATTAATTAAAGCTGTCAAACTTAAGCACATTCTTAATACTTCATGTCTATCACTTCATTTAACACACACATTTGTCAGAGGAATGGTGGTCTAGGTAGGGCATTCAATGACAATGTGTCTGCTTACGTACAGCCAAGGAAATCGCGGTCTGAATTAGTGAACAGGAGTCCTCAAAGTGAGGATATCATTAAATCTATTTATGGAAATAAGACTAGGACAAAATGATCGAAACTCTCTTTTAAACAAAGGTGACAATCATTTATTGTGTATATTCATTATACAGAGGGTGATCTATTGGAAGGTGTATTTCAAGTGTTGATTACTATTAATATGGCTAACAGCAAATTAAGAACTCAAAGTGTAGGTTTGCATAAGTTTTTAACATTACCCATTAAAAATAATAAACACTTAATGCAGAAATGTTGGCATGCTGAGAAGTATGGCAATTTACTGCCAAGTATGTGCACTCAATCTTGAGTCAATTACATTTTTACCCCATTTCCTTCCACTTAACTTTTGAATAATACTCTGGTACAACATTTCAGTTTAGCAACAACCTTTTGTGGCTTACACACCTTGTTTTGGGTGTTAATGGCTGACAACTAGGCAGCCTTACACATGAGTGATTATGTCATAGCATATTTTAAACACATTTATGTCTTTAGGAATACTTTATTTGGGCCAAACTTTTTTGGGTTTTCAGTAACTGTAAACAATAATCTAAATTCACAGAAATAATCACTTGAAATAATGAAGCCCCTGCTGATGACCGGTCCAAGACGCCTCTTGTTAACTGACTGCTAGGGAATTAAACTATTAAAGATATGAGTTACATTTTTTGAGTGACAGAAGTAAATTAACTTCTCAATTATATTTAAACGCATTAGGATGCCAGCGTCAGGGCCACAATATTTGAGCTGTTCATAGGTGGGCATTTTCAAAATATTCTCAACTTCTCTTGTGATAAGTTTGTTAATTGGCGTTAACCTTGCAAATATTTGTAGCAAAATTTTCAAGTAAAACAAAAGGAGTATGTGATATCACCAGTCATCTTTGATACTGACCACAACACAACAACAAACCAGGAAGAAATTTTATGTTCAACTCTAATTCTAAATTGTGCTCAAATAGGAAATGGCTAAGTTTAATACAGCTGATACATTTACCTTATTTTTTGATTTTTTTACAAGCAGCCCATCTTATTAATGAAGCTGAACGCTGTCCTATAAGACAGTATTTATGTCCAACCACAACCATTACCCTGAAAATGAGCAATAAATTTGCCATTTGGGTGCATTAAATGCCACCTTCCTCGTGTCTAAAGAGCGAGTGGCTGGTGAATCAAATAAAACCGCTGGGAGCTGTCCCCGGGTGACAAAATAACTCCCGACATCTATTAGTCCAACTAAAGCATTTACACTCTTAAGAGGCTCAGGGACGAGTGGACTGACACGGTGGCACCTCACTCAATATAGGAGGCCGGCTTTAGGTACAGTGGCATGAAAGGAAAGAACAGGGGAAAAAAAGGGGATAAGGAAAAAGATTTACTTATTAGAGAAGAGACCCTGACTAGGGCCATGTGATGTGAAATAAGGAATTTTATCAGCTGTTTTCACTCTGCTGGCTCCTTCCTTCTGCCTTCATCTTTAATTTATAGATTCTTTCATTTGTATGGTTGTCACTCACCTTTGATATATTGCTGGATCTGCTAGCTGAATGACCTAGAGGCTTTTCATTCTGTAAAAAAAAGAGAAAAGCCTTTCAGTGAACAAATAAAAACACATTAAAAACAAAATTAATAATAACTGCTGGTCAGCATGCACATTACTATATGAAGCACATTTTATTTCTAATGAAAATTGCTGCAAAAGGAGCAGACTTCATGCATCAGATGCTGCACATTTTATAGAATAAATAAAGGAGGACTGATTCAAGATGCATCAATCAAAGCTCAGAATTCCAGTGAATCTCAGTTGCTTGGTCTCTTAAGTTCGCAAATCAATTTATTAAGCCACGAGACTAAAGGACGCCAATCGCTTAACATGTCGTCCAAACTCCAAATCAAATGATGTTGTACTATTTGCATCATTAGCCAGGAAGCGGAACAAGCAAATTCTTCCAAAGCTGTCAAGATGCGTTACGAAGCTTCACTGATTCCCACTCTGTGTCCCCAGCTTGCATCAGAGGCTGGGATAAACAGCTGCTGGCGTGTCCCGATTCATTCAGGATTGGCAGTGAAAGTGGGCATGATTTCTTAATCAGTAATCAATCATAGTTACGTAATGCGGAGCTCAGATTAAAATTGACTGGACACGTGAACGAGCATACAAGAAGAGCTTGGCTGAGAGAAATTAGCACCATAGGAGCATTTTCTCAACATTACCATGTTAGGGATAGGTTAATTAAAGTGTTAAAGGGGTAAAAATCTGTTCTTCTATACTTTCCACTAGCTGAACTCCTCAATAACTCAATATTCCACACATTAGTAGAACACATTAGTTACTAAAAACTGATCACTGCTTATTTTTCCACTATACAATTCCTTCAAGATTTGAACACTGCATTAATACTTAGCTTGAGATCAGTCTCTAGAACCTTTCCTTGAATTAATAATGCTGTACTTGCAGTAACAATAAAAGACCACCACCAATTAGATGAATTACATGCATCAGCATTACAAATCATGTCTAAAACCCAACCTCGAGGTCTTATTTGCAGCAGGCGTGCTTTATATTGGATAAAGCCGTCACTGATACATCCCAGCAAGTGCAGGTGGAAATCTGATCCATGGGCTAGGCTGCACTATTCCTGGCAGGGAGTGTACAGTGTAAAATGAGCTTAGGCCCAAGGCTAATGTTCAAATTTATTGCCAAATACACCTAATGATGGGGGTGACATTTGATTAAATGCTAAAGCATTTAATCAGATATGTTTGTAAAATATAGAGGAGTCAAGCAGATTACTAAAAAAGATTTTTACATATAATGAAATAGTTGACAAAATTACAGATTTATATAGGGGAAATTAACATTTTTCTCAGGAAAACAATTAAATTCAATATTCTGCCATGAGTTTTGAAGCAACAGGAGTGTGCGATGGTGCAAACACCTTCACAACACCTCAGACCTGAATTTTTACATAAGATATAAAAACTGGAAACAAACATTGCTTGTAAAGTCTCTGGTGAAATCTCTTTCTCCATACTTTGTCTGAAAATGTTCCCATGTCCTAAACAGGAATAAGAACAACTGCATGTTTCTGCTCTCTCAACAAAAGCTGGAGTTTCGCCCTGCTTGGTTCCTCTTTATGGCATTATTAGTAAATACATTGATTACTATTACACCACACATTTACGTGGAAATAGTGGAAATAATTAAATACAAAACATGTCTTTTATGTTATGTGACGGCAGCAGATTTGCTTTATAAAGTGGTAAAAAGTCTTTGCTCAGATGGGAAGCTGATGTCTACATACTCAAACTATACAACAAGCAGTTCCCAATTCGCACTCTTTTGTGTCTAGTTGCCATGGTAATAGCTTGTCCGAACTTTTTCCATCCTCCAAGAAACCATAATTACTTTCAACTATGCAAGTGTACATGTAAACACTGAATAGTAACACACAATTAATCCAAACAGACATTCATTTTCGACCATTAAATGACAACCAGACAGAAATCTGGCCTCGCTGGGAGAAAAAGGGAGCTCGATTTGTGGTGAGTAAGCCGACTTTGGCTAAACAAGAAATCTATTATATTCTCCAGTGACCTTTAATTTTCTCACAGTCCTCTGATCAGAACAGAAAATGTATCCAATATCTAAGGAGCTCTTGGAAAAATTAGAATCAATACAATTTACTACTTCTCTGCTAAAAATGTCAGCTGAATACATAAAACTTAAACTGTTTTAATCTCCATCCTTAAAGAAGTGGCAGAGTGACACCAGGTTTTGCTCCACCATGCACTCAATAGAAAGTTTGACAATTCTTCCCCGTCTGGTTTTACCACGGCTGCAATTAGCCAAATTAGCTCTTGAAGAGGTTGAACAGAATTTTCTCTGGCCTTTCTGCAAATGTCTACAAGTTAGGTTTTATTTTATTTCTGAGAGCAAAATAAAGAGAACTAATTAAATGAAGAATGCAGAGTGAAGACGGTAGTCTGAAGACTCACTTTACTGTCAGTGGCATACTTACTCAAAAATTTGAGAACCCATGTCTGAAGTTTTGAGCTTGACATGGTTGTCCATGTTGGTGTAAAAAATGGTCGGAAGAGTATGAAAAATATGTTCTACATTTGTGTGGGTTAACTTCAAACATTAAATAAATGAGTTGTCTGGAAATTAACAACCCATTTCCTCTAAGATGACCGGAAATCTTCAAATAAAGCGAGGCTCACTGCAAAACTTTCTTCTTTCCTGCTTGCTTATTTTTTATATTTAAAGGGTGCACAATAACCCATGGTCCTATGTTGTTTTTAGAGGAAATTGGAAAAGTCTGGCAACAAATTACAGGATTGTAAGTATTACTGTTAACTTTTACGGGGGGGAAAAAATCATTGTTTTCTGATGTGCCTTAGAAAACAAAAAGGTAGACTGAGGATAAATGTAAGGTTAAACATTTTTTGTTAGTTTTTAGCATTGTGAAAAATGATATATTGATATATTCTTCCTCATGGATTCTAATGCTGGTCCAATCTACCTCAAAGTCAACAAATTTGATTTGAATTTACCAATTTAAGATCAGTTATCTAAAACAAAACCTGCACAACTTCTGGTTCGCTAATTTACTCTGGAGAATAAATCTGCTCCAACATGTTTTTTGATTGTACTTGCAAATTACATGACTCTATTCCATTTCATTGTCTTCACTTTGTCAATGTGGTTCATTTAATTTCAACAACATGGCAAGTGAGGCTCTCCAGGGTTCAATTTGTTCAGAAAAATCAATAACTAACTTGACACAGAATTCAGTTTCCCAAGGTATGGCAATCACACCTTGAAATTACAACAAACATATACACAAAAGTAATGATACTTGACCTTAATCCTGTTTTCTCTGTGAAATGTGAAGCAGCAAGGGAATATGCTAAGGTAAAGGTGAAATAACAAGGCCACAGGTGCAATGCTGTTGTAGACAGTAAATGATTACAGGAGATTTTGTTTGCTTTATCATTGTACACTATATAAGCAAGCAGCCATATTGGACATTGGAGTCAAGTTTGGTGAGCACTGATTTTCCCAGATAGACCCTCATACTGAGTCTGGCTCTGCTGGAGGTTTCCTCCAATTAAAAGTCTGTTTTTCTATCCACTGTCACCCCACGCTTGACCAGGATGTGAAATTGCTGCAAAGTCAATAACTTGATATAATTGGACCAACTGGAATTACACAATAATTCGGCTGTAAAGCACTTTAATTGTGATCCAATTGTGAAGTATTCAATTTGACCTGCAAGTTATCACATCATTAGAGTAAACTATCGATTTGAACAATTTGGACGGGTTTGGATTTCATACAACTAGAAATTTGTGGGATCAGTCATCAGTGTTGATTTGACATGTGTTGTAATTTGGTGCTTTATAAATGAAATGGCACAGAATTAAAGTTTTAGTGTGAACATTACTTTATTGTCAGAAGTCTGAACATATTTGTGTACTATTAAGACTATAAAAGTGAATGTCAGTTTTCATATGGCCGATTGTAAAAACTGACTAAAATATCAACAAAAATCAAAGAGATGTTAGAATTTAAACAAAAGTAAATGATCTATTTTAATAAATGAATTTAGATCCATAGAAGTAAATTCTGCTCCCACTTATTGCTGACTTCCTGTGGTTTCCTGGGAATTATAGCCAGTAAGGCTGTTAACAGTAGGGACAAACATCTAAAACCAGATTTTATAAAATCAACTATATTCTAAAATAAATTTCATAAAGAAAATAAGAATTAATCAATCAAGTATATTTGTACAGCACATGTCAGCAACAAGTCAGTTCAAAGTGCTTTGCAACACAACAATGAAAGAATTAGACAAAAATAATCTAATAAAAATGAACAAATATGAAGAACAATTCCTGAAATACCTAAGACCTGACTTTTTATTTATATAAAAACAGTGTTATCACTCATGTCAACATTAATGTTGTGTTTTCTGTTGATGCTGTTTTCCTAGACTGACTTAATCTTTCCCGAGTGTCCCATCCCATACTGGGACGTGCCAAGACTTGTTGGATGTTGTCTCCATACCCGAGCAAGTGGTCTTGATGGGAAGAATCACAGAAATCATAATAATTTTTGCTGTAAATAAGCAGCTATTCCTCATTTGTAGCTGAAGTGCAATGAAAGCTTCCACCAGTGAACCACCAGTCATTTTGTTAAAATTGCCTCAATCCCAATTGAAAACTAAGTTCAGCAGCGATGTCTACACGCTGCGTCTATTGAGTCCTAGCAGACATTATAACAACCAATTTGTTTTCCAGGCAGAGAGATGTTTTGTGGTATTTCCTCTGAAAGCCAAATAAGACGAAGAGCGAGGGGGACAAATGTACAACTGTATTTTGTCTGGAAAGACATCTAGTCTTTAAGAGGCTTTTGCAAGATGTTGTACACTTACTCAACGAGAAGCTTCATTAACTACAATTTCAATTTAGACAGCTGGAACAAGTAAGATGCCTATTAGCATGATGTCCTTATGCGAGCAGCAGTTTGCTAAACTGACAAACTGCAGAGTGTAAACACGAGTGGGTACGAATAGAACATAAAGCCCAACAGCAAACAGTTCAGGTCAGGTACTCTGCATTATACTATAATGCAAATATTTAGAGGACTTTGACTGGGCCATTTTCACTCATAATAATGCTTCTTCAACCACTGCCTTTGGACAGTAGCTGTCCAGCCTCAACATCCAGCCTCCATTACTCGGGAGGCTGGATGTTGAGCCTCTCTACCAGTCTGAAGTCATTTACCACTTCTAGCAGTTTATCTTCCCCACAGAATGATGCTGCCACCACAGGAGTTAAATTTTGGTTTCATCTAATGCTCGGACCTTCTTTCACAAGTGTATGAAATGCTGCATGTGGAAAAACATCAAGTTTCAAATCCAGCCACAGATTTTTGCTCTAATGCAGGGCCAGACTTTGACTGTGCCACTAACACCTGCACAGGCTTGGACATAAACCCTTCTATTGCAGTCCTGGTTGTATTTCCACCAACATCCAGCTGGAAGGTGAACCTCTGCCCATGACTTAAGTCATTTGTTGCATATTTAAATGAAAATGTTAAAAGAAATATCCTCCTCTTGGAGACATGATAGCTAAAAGACTGAAAGTTTTGTTTTGCTATAACCTAGAACAGTGCTTTCAAACTTAAGATGATAAGATAAGCCAAAATCAATATATGACAGCTGAATAGGAAGGAAAATAAACCAGATTAATTAATTCCCATTAATTACATAATGGGAATTTGCTTTCCTGAGAGTCCTAATGAAACCACTATGAAGGTGATTAAATATGCTGTCAACGTATTTCCTCCTGTGCTTGTTTTAGGTGACACGCAACCTCCATTACTTCCCCTCCAGGCAGTGAAACCAACATATGTATTTTACTTCCAATGAAATCAGCCATTTGGTTTTGAAAACTGGCATTACTCTGATAGGGGAAACTGGGTAAAGCTTATGATTTGTACCAGACTGTACTTAGCGTCTGATCTTTCTGTCTAACACAAATCTAAAAATTAGGTCATCCCTTACCCTAACCCTCCACTTGCAAAGAAAATCTTCCCTAAATATGCAGCTTGCCAGAAAAATACAGCTGACATGGACCAACATGCAGAGGTACGAGATATTCCAGCAAACGCAGCATTCATTGTTTCCTCCCTGAGCATGAGTGGCACATTCTGGCAAGCCACATTAAAGAGCACTTACAGGAAGGGAACTGGGTCCTTTCTGTGGCTTTCTGTTTGCGTCGTCGTCCAACGGTCACTTCGAGGGGAAATGCAGACTGAGTTTACAGCTGAGCAGCAGAACAGAACCAGATGAGAAATCTCAACTATGCAGCGCTATGACGAAAAGGGCCTGGCTGACCACAAATAAAATTTAAAAACCATTGCTGTGTCAGAAAACAAAGGAAACTGACTTTATAAACTGCGAGTTTGTGATGTGCGGACAGAAGTGGAAATGAAACACATGCTCCAAGTGCTGGCTTTCTACAGAGCAACTTGACTTTAGTTGAAAGAGCTTTTCTTCTCTGAAATGGCATTTTCCCTTAACAAATTTAATCTGTAACCCAAAAGGAGACATATACACAGTGGGTATCATAAAACCACACCATCCTTAGATAAAGACAGATGTGGAAAAATATGCTTCTATGCGAATAAAAAGGTATACGTTATCCTCAACAGGATGTATCCTTGTGGTTTTCCCATTACCACCGTCTCCTCTTCCTCCTCTTTCCCCTCCTCCACACATTACCCCCTTCATCTCAGGAATAATTACATCAGTATGTCCAAACAAGATGTGGAAAAGCAGAGACAGTGACCAGGTTGAGGTCAAAGCAGATATTTTTCAGAAAGGCTCTCATGGACACATTACCAAAAATTACTTCAGCAACCAATAAGAGCCACAGTAGCAGGTCAGGAGTGAGTTTTCAGGGGGTTTATGGTACATAAAAGGAGAAGTGGGATAGAGATACTGGGGAAGAGGGCAGATCTGCTCCACAAAAAGGAATAAATACACAGAGATCTGTGGAAAGAGTTTTCAAAATCCGCAGTAAAGTCGCATTTCCTCATTAGCACTGCAGTCAGTTTCAATCTCTCATGTTATTTATGACTTGTAGGAGAAAGTCAGGCTACAGATAATTAGCCCAGTACAGTACCGACTAATAGCTGCATCATTGTTATTAAGGCTATTCTACCCAGTGATAAAATTATTCCTTCAGACGCTCAACAAAGCATAGACATAAAAATGGAAACCAGGAGGTCAAGTCAATAAGGACTCACTTCCAAGCAGGCAATTATTGCTTAATTTTGGCACATCCAAGAGTCATCTTTTACAACTTTTGCACTGAATGCTTCAGTTTTGGGTCAATTAAGTCCTGAAAACAAGTATGTATGCATGGTATAGGAAAATGATAATTAGGAAACATGCTGGCCTTTGAGGTTAGTTAGAAACAATCAGCTGAACAACAACCAAAACCAAAACTAAGCCGGTGTCTTGCAAAATAACTCATGCCTTGTGACATTTTTACATTTAGTTACATTACGGCCTTAAAACTGCATAAATTTGAGTAAGATTTTATGTGACTGACTAGACGTTTACAATATAGTGCACCAACTATAGAAAAAAACAAAACAACAACACAAAGACGATGTGGTTGTGCATCCAAAGCTAAGGAATAGGCAAGAAGATCACCAAAAGAAGAAAAGCAAAAAACGAGGCCAATTGACTCTGGAGAAGCTGGTTAAGTGGGAGAATCTCACAAGAAATTATTCAGACACCTCACACATCTGATCTTAATGAAATGTAATTCTGGAAGGATGTAGGGGCCATGTAGGGGATACAACAAACTTTTGTAGACAACAGACTGGTCAAATGTGAGCAAAATGAAACTTTCTGGCTTTCTGGCTAACATGAAAGAGAATACTCAGACTGCTCAGCAGCTTTAACAGCACTATTGTGAAACATAAGGGTGGGTGCAGTATGCTGTGGGAATGCTGTACAAACACCGAAACTGGTCAACACTGACAGGAAGATGGAGGAGGTAAACAAGACAATCCCTAAATACAACCGGTTTTATGCTGCAAAAGACTAGAGACTAAGACAAAGGTGAGGGACCTTTGGAACACCTTTGTACATTTATTGTCTTCCAGCAGACACTAAACGTTTATTATTAATAGATAATAATGTCCCAATCAGAGATCACACCTAAATCTAACTAAAAATCTGTGGCAATGATTACCACACTTTTCTCTTGTCACCATGCACTACTTTGTCTGGGTTTTTAAAATACATTGACATTTATAGTTTCAGGACAACAAAATGGAAAAGTTGAAAGTCATCGAAACTCCACCGTGATCTCCTGCCCTGTGTCATCTCCTCTTACGCGGCTGCTTCTGTCCAACAGCTTTAATCTCTGCCCCTGACATGTGACTTTCCTAATCCCCCCTCCCTCCAAACAGCTGCAGATTTGACACAAAGCTCTGCGATTTGGTTCATCAGTAGATGATACGACATGCTAAGAGCCGCACAGTATTTTTACAAGTCTGGTTGCTCTGCCACAGAGGTCGCTGGTTTTGTCTGGAGCTTCTGTTTGCAGCTAGAGCTCCAGCTTCCCTATGCATTCTCATGCGAGCACAGTTCAATGCCAGGGCGGATGAGGAAGGAACAGACCACTCTCCTATGGGGGCAATTAGGTTTTTGTGGGTTTCTCATGTTTTATGCTAGACTTCGGGCAATAATCTGCAAACCCCCACTCATTTGGAACAAAGGGCAGCAGCAAAGCAGAAAGTGGGTCAACCTTTCACACTGGAAAGGTAGCAGATGCTTCTCTGGACTGTACAAAACAACATGCATTAAAAATGTACATGAAGAAAAATGAAGAAGGCAAAAAGATGAGGCGGAAAAATTATGCACCTACATTGCCACAAAGGAACAGATGCACCATTTTTGGTCACCTTTCCGCTCTTAATTAGCTCCTTTCTGTCATAGACCAACATGGAATATGAATAATAATGCATCTCAGAAGCATTATATCCACAGAGACTGAAGGCCTCACCATAACAACCAGTGAATAAGCCTTAGCCTCATTTCTGCATCTCATCTTTTAATATGGGGGTTGGGGGGACAAACAAACAACAGTAGGATCAGGATCACTGACACAGCAAAAGGAACTGCATTTTAAAAAAAAATAAAAAATACATACCTGAATCTTCATTTTCCAACAGGAATTCATTGCTGGATCTTCACCTCACCCTCTCTCACACACACAGTCACACACACGCACTCGCACCGACGAATGCAGATCAGGGGGGTTTACATGCCCCTTCTGTAAATCCTTGAGGTGAATCCAGATCGAAAAGGAATGAATTCCAGAGAAAGCCAAGCCTTTACAAATACGGAAGTAAAGCTGTGGCGTCAGTCGTCACTGAGCAGAAACAAAGGCGGAGGCAAAGATAGGAAGAGACGCAGCAGACGGACGCAGAACAAGCTGCTGCCCTACATTTTTTTTCTTTTCAAACACATAAATACTGATCTGCTGCTGCTGCTGCCTGTCCAGGCTTGTCCCCCCTTCAGCTGCAGACACACACACAGCCACACAAACACACACGCCAGCACACCCCGTGTTGGTTTGCTACTGTAATCTCATTGGCCGAGCCTCCACTTCCTCCAGCTGATCTTGATGGGAACTGGGGGAGGGGCATACTGCTGTTGAATCATTCAAAAGAGGGAGGAGGTGGTTTTAAATAGACCGTCTACTGAGCCCTGCGCTGGACCTTAAAGAGGCTCTTGATAACCCTGATTAAGCTCATCGCGTACCACCACACATATTAACACAGCCTGCATCAATCCCTTCCCGCTGATTTAAGACAAAGGAGTCAGCCACCTAAAGATGTGAAAAACTGCTAAGGATCACCACCAATCACAGATGCCGTTACTACCACTTCCACCAATCTACAGCCTGCAAGGTGGAGCGGGGCTGACAAGAGGTGGCAATTCATTACACACATCTTCCTCACAGCTGTGCCCAAGGACGTAGCTAAGACAGTCTGATGCTGACACAGCAGGCCATTAAAGCCAAAGTCCAACAATAAACACACCAAGACATCTTTTTTTATATTGTCGTGAGTCACCAGATTGTTTCACAAGGTGAAGGCAATAAAGAACATGTCTACAAGAAAGAAAGAGAAAGATTTCCCCTGAACAAAAACAAAAAACGGATACATTTTAGGTGATTAAACAAAGAATAAACACGCTGAACACATTAAATCACGTAATTATTTCCTGTTTTGGTAACATTCTGTACACAGAATGTAACACAAATGCCAGATAACCTTATGTGACCCCTGAAACTCAACTTTGAAAACCCGTGGCTTAAGATTTATAGTTTAGTATGACATTTCTGTAACCAAGGACACGTGAAAAAGCCTTAAACAGGTGTTGCACACACATAACTGTGCCCTAGTTTGTATTCATACACTGCCGTTTTGCTTTTTCCTACTTACATTTTTGACCCAAATCAAATCATTTATATTGGTGATCAATATTAATAGATAGTACATCTGATAGAATATTCAATAATTTTGAACTCTGACCCAGAACCACACAGCATTCTGGGGGATGCAGGCAGATTTAACCTCTAAATATTTCATGGCCAGCTAAGCTAAGTTGGTGGCACCAGCCAACTAATTTACTCTTTGGTTACCTAGCAACAACCAGTTGAACTTGCTCAGCAGCAGTTTAAGTTTTACCACCACGCCTAGTAACTGCTTAAAAATAAAAAACATTGGCAGCATTTCAGATATTTTAAACAACAAATGAATAATTATTGATATTGACCGATATGATGACATAGCCAGTAACCTGAGCTGTAAATACTGAAATAAAATCATATATGGTGTGTTTACACCAAACGCGCTTGTTGCGTCAAACGTTCCAAACAATTCAAATCGCGCAGCGCTAGATGCAACAAATGGCTGCGGCTCTCAATGCGCCTCCACATAGACTTTGAATGTAAACCAGATGCACCTGATGCATAATGTATCATTTTAAGTTAAAACTTTAACATTCAACATATCTCTGAGGTGTGAAAGGTACAGCACTACCTGAACATTGCAGATTATGACCCTGATCTCACTAAAATAACTCGACATGACCTCCTTATGCTAGACATTCTTATTCGAGTCACATGACCTAATTTCTTCACAGTAGACTATTAGTATATTGTGAAAAATTACTTTAAATCATGAATTGTCAAAACAGATACAGACAGTTCACTAGACAGGTATGAATTGAAGCGAGATGAAATGAGCTGGAAGATAACTCATTTTTTAAAAATGTCTTTTTAATGCCAAAGACATTGTGGATCCTTTCAATTGGATAATGAGATGAGCAACACTTTACTTTCATCGAGCTCTCTCAACAACTTGTCACCAAAAATACACTTCCAGCAAATATGCTGGTGTGACAGAACTTTTATGTTTTTGTGTGGATCCAGGGAACTATACAGTGGGTGTGCGGCAGTGGAAGTGATTTACGAAACTTACTGGAAGTTCTGCACATTATTATGAAATGTCTTCACTGGAAAGAAGTTTGAATCTTGAATCTTCAAATAAAGATTAATTTCTCTGATGTTTTGGAGTCTGTCCAGGACTTCATTTAAAGGGTGGCTATTATGTCAAATGTACTTTTTTGAGCTCTATATCATGTTACAATGTTATTACCTCATCAAAAACACACCTGGAGTTTGCTTTGAATCTGTCACACATGTTTGAGAAATCCCAGAATCTCCCCTTGCAACCATTACAGCGGTGTCTAAGTGAATGCTTTCACAAAGTGTGCATATTTCCACGAAGCTCCTCCAGACTAGCGGCAGCAGCAATTAGCAAACAAGTTGTGAAACTGCAAATCTGCTGAGTTCATCAGCATTTTTATAACAACTGAAGGTAACATGCTTACCTGACAAGAAACCATGTTACCTGCCTAGCCATAAAATGGCACTTTGTGCTAGGAAATACATAATACTGCCACTTTAATACTTTTACAAGGCTCTCCATATAACAGTTTTAGCAAACTAAATTCTTTCCTTTTTCTTTTCTTGCTTGTGGCTTTATTTATAGTACATGATTGGACATGGGCAGAGACAGAAGGTGGGAAGACATGCATCAAAGGTCTCAAGGTCAGGAATACAGTTCAGGACTGAAGCATGGAGGACTATAGTCTTTCTATTTGTGGAGTTGACTTTACTGCCACAAGGCGCCCCGAACTAACTTTATTTTTCATTTAACCAATATTCCACTCAACAAACAAGCCCAGTTGTTAACAGATGCGTTTGTGCTCGCATTTGCTCGAAGCAAAACATCCACAGAACCCGATATCTGATCAGACATTTTCTCCTGCTTAATACAGAATAAACTACAGGCTGCAGTTGGTGGATGAGGGCTGTGAAATTAAATTCAGGCAATAACGCGGATGAATTATGAGGCAACACCAAGCAAACGGGAGGGCTGATGATATCTCGTAGCCAAAAGGCTGCTGCAGCCAACTTCATTTAAAAACACCAGTTTCTGAAGATGAGGGGTATGCTTCAAATTTACAGCAGAAATGTCAACACCAGCGTCTCCAGCTTAAAAACAGTCAACAGGCTTTTTCAGACAAAAGTAAAGCGCAAAAGAGAAGATTGCCAGCTGGTGACTCAGCTTGCTAACGACTATTTCATTTGAAAAAACAAAAATGTTCTCTCAGAGCAGCAGAACAGTCAGAAGGGCCTTTTCACAAGATAATGGGAGAGTGGGATTATAGAGAAAAGCCTTTGTTGTAGCATCAAAGTCAATAAACACAACACACTGGATCTATATTCACATGTGGCGTGGTTTGCAGTTCACAGAAAGGCTGGAGAAGCTCCTTGTTGGTTCCCTGCCCTTGAATAGCTCTTGTAGATTAAGCACAAGTTTAAGATTTCCACATCGACATGGTCAATCAATGTTTGACATTCTGAGGAACAAAAGAGCAACTACCAGGAGTTACAGAGCTATATGCAAGTATGTACAACCCTTCATCTTTTCACATGCTGTCATGTTACAACCACACGCTTCCACTGGTATGACTCACTTTCTGTCAGGCCATTGGAAAGAAGCACGCAACTGAGAACTGTTGTAAAAATTACACAAGTCCCTCAGTTTATACGTTGGAAAGCCGTCTTTAAATTTATGCATCTACTAGCTTGGCACATCTAATGACTGAAAATTTGACCATTTTTTCTTCATATAACAGCGCAAGCCCTGTCGGGTTCACTGTAGTGCTTTTGTGAACATCCGTTTTAAAGGCTTGTCTTGTTCTGAACTTTGACAGGCCTTTCCAACACATGAACATGCTTTAATTCAAGCCGAGCTCATACAGACCAACTACTGTTGATTTAGTAAAAGTCTTTTTGTCTTGAACGAAAATCTCTGGCTGTGAGTTTGAATGGATGGTTGGGGGTTGTTCGTGGTGATAGATGCACCAACCATGACCAGTGACGACCTAAGACAAATATCAAGCTGCCCTATTTTCTGGGAAAATGGTAAAGCCCAGCCAGGATCGCTTCCATAGCATCCTCCTTTCCCTCTTTTAACTCTAATAATTACAACCCATAATCCTACTCGTACATTTATTGTTTGATTAACATCTGATGTGTCGGATGTGCAGTCAGGCGTCGTTCATTGTGTAGTATGATAGGAATTACCATTGAACTGATCCCACGCAACGAGACATGTTTAGGTCCTGTTTTGGAAATCGCACAGTGTGCGCCGGGCTTAAGCCATCCTAATGTGACACTGGTTGTATTTGTTTGTGTCATTGTTGTGCTGTAAGCAGAACCTCCTAAATAAATGATCAACTCATCTGTAGCCGTGCATGCACCTCTAACAAGCCTCCACTATCAAAATTCAATAATTGTCCTTGAATGACAGCCAATGAAACCTACAGACAAAGAAAAAGTTTAAAAGACTTTAATGAATAGATGATAAAAAAAATAATTTAGCCTTAAGAAAAAGTTAAGGCTCAAGTCCGTTGCATCATCCAAAAGCTTTCTTCCTTCAGGATTGCTCTGCAGGTGTAGTCAGGTTGATTTGAAGTCTTAGTTGTTCCTTTTTTAGCACAAATAATAATTAGCATGCAAGCCAAAGAGTTGCACAGAGCTCAGTGAGACGTTCAAAGCTTTAAACAGTTTATCTTCTTTCCAGCTTTCGACCTGACCTGTCTGCTGCAGTCTTCCTGAAGCCGTTTATTCACCAGTGTTTTCTAAAAAGCTACTGAGGACTTAAAAAAACAGCTTGATTTATACCTGAGATTAAATTGGCTCCATTTTCTTATTTGGTAACATATCTCTAATTTTATTTATGAAAGCTACAGTAAACAAGGTTGAACTGAAATGCATGTTTTTCTTTTTTATTTGTAAAAATGTGAACTATGTATAATTTTGGACTCATGTCACACTACTTTGTGTTGGTCTGTCACATAAAGACCCAATAAAATACACTGACATGTTACAACCACAAACGTCAAAGTAAGGTTAAAGGAATAAACATAAAAATCTTGATATATCACTGATTACAAGGCAGTTGCTAGATGATATAATAATAACTCCACCCAACCCAATCACATTTGACAGTCTAAAATGTCCTTGCAAAACCAGAGCGAGCAGAAGAGAAGATGAAATGTTTTAGAGCTGGATAGAGGGTTAAAGACAGAATTTTAGGATAAAATGAGGAGGGGCAGAGGAGCGTCTGACAGACTGATTTCTATAAAGAGAGGAACGTGTCTGGTATCCTGCTGGGCATGAAATTGAGCTGTAATAGCCTTTTCAGTTCATATTCAAATATAGTCATGCATAATGATAACTACAGCTCTGTAGCTGCTGCATCAGTCAAATCTACCTCCAACGTGACAAAAGAAAGATGAGTGAAAATAAGAAGCGAATAAAGAAAAAAAGAATCAACAAAGAATAATTTGTTGCATGAATTGTGTCCAGTGATATGATTTGGAGCTCTGCTTTTCTTCTATTCTGAGCCTCTGCTATTCACAGGACATAATCCAGAGTCTAAAATGAAGAGGCAAAAACATTAAGTAGGCCATCACTGTAACAGCATGGCCTCAGCACAAAAGCATCGATTCATCATCCTGAAATAACAGCTTGCTGGCTGCATAGTAGCTTCATTGATTTCCAGCTACAACCCACTGCTCACTGCTCGCCGATTCCTCCTCCTTTTCAATTCTGGCGCCCGATGCAGAACATCTATCTCGGACTGTGAAAGCCGGTGGGGACAGCTGAAAGGGGGCCCTGCTGAGAACGCACATGTGACCATCAGCAGGGTGGTCAGACAGAGGTGGAGGGGGACAAACTTTGTCCCCTTTTTGAGCTATTCCTGTTCAGGCTGCGAGGTCAGGGTCAGGCAGGGCGCAAAATGCTCTCGAGTTTTGTTCTGAATTTACAAAGTAAGCTTGTGACTTACAGACTAGTTTCCTCATGACACACAGGCAAACAGAAACTAAAAGTGCACAGTGACTTGAAGTATTTATATGTCGCTGGTTCAATGTATTGTACCTAAATCAGATTATGTAACAGGAGGTTTTATGATGAGGTGGATTCCACTTATCAACTCAGTAGAAAGGATCTTTCTACATGACAACTATGAGTCATGAAAGCAGCAAATGTGGCCTTTATGGAACAATGGAAAAGTGAATATATTGTTGAAAAATTAAAAAAAACATAAGTCAAAACCAAACTTTTTGACCATTAAAATGTTACATTTGTGAGAAACGAACACTGTCCATCACTCTGATAGTTTTTCTCATCTTATAGTGAAAAGTAGAAGTAGAAGCAGCTTGATGCCATGTTTTTCTTTAAGAGTTGATGGGAAAATACTAAATGCATGGAAATACTGGAAAAAAATATTTTAGAGGCACCTGACACTAAACAGCTAGAGCTACAATGAAGTATTAATGCAGAATTCATACATTAAGAGGGGACCAATCAAAGCCCAGACATAAACCCAAAAAAGCATCTGTGGAAATAGATGCTAACTACATCCAATATGACTGAACGTGATTCATTTTGAAAATAGAAATTGTTTCTAGGTATATAAAGCTGGTAGAGACTTGGTGGCTCAACATCAGCATTAACTCAAAGAGATTTAATAAGAAAACAAAAATTGTGTTACAAAAAAAAGGGGAATAACACAAATGCTTTTCAGAGTTTGTTTGTAGCCAATTCTGAAAGCATATATGCTATTTTGTATCGGTCAACCAAATAAAACCCTAAATAAAATACGGCACTGTCTGTGGTTGTAACGTGAAAAGAATGTGCAAATGTTCAAGGGTGTGAATACTTTTGCAAGGCACTGAAGAAAGAAATGTTTTTGCTTAATTTTAAACATACATACATACATACATACATACATACATACATACATACATACATACATACATACATACATACATACATACA
>CAEFZX010019374.1:128757-202070 GCA_903066825.1 Alfaro cultratus | reverse complement strand
ATACATACATACATACATACATACATACATACATACATACATACATACATACATACATACATACATACATACATACAGAGAATTGCTAAAAATGAATAGAAAGGTCAATATGTATGACACAAAGATGAATTATAGCAGAAATCACTAAATTATTAATAAAACTAAATTGAGAAAAAAAAGAAAAGTTACTGTGATTCAATAACAGGGCAAATGAAAGGATATATTACTCAAGAGTTAAATACATTACAATAAATTTAAAGTTTTAAAACTTATTTAGCTTGTTCCTCATTAATGAATAAATGTTATATTGTAATTGTGGCATTTATTTAAAAAAAAATTGGTATCATGAAAGCAATAAAAAAAAAATCCAGCAAGTTAATAAAATAGCGAATTAAAAAAAAACAACTCATCAATTAAATGAATAAAATAAAACTTTCCTACATAAGTAATTTTTGTGTTAATTTTTAGATATTTAATAGCTGCTTTTGCTATTTTTATATTAATCGTTAATTTTAACCATCTGATGTCAGCCTGCCAAAAATAAAAATGCACAATTTGTTTCTAATGTAATATTCACACGTCACTGGTGACGTCTGTCACTGGCTTCCAGACAGCAGATTTTTATGACCAAGCACACAAAGGTCTAGCTCACTAATCAACAGCCTACTGTGTGGGACAGAGCAGAACACATTGTTCTTTATAGGAATATGATCACAAACAAGGTTGCGGTGTTGTAGCAGCTGCTCTACGTCGGAGACTAAGTGTGAAAAAAACGATGCAGCCATTAAAAACAAGCAAAACATTAAAATATGAACATGTGTGTATTTTCTAAGATTATTAGATCTGACTGCAAGCTGTAATGGTGCAACAGAGCTCCTTATGATCACAATTATTGCACTCGTTTCATATTCAGCCACCGTGCAAAATATCGCAATGAAAAAATAAATTATATATATATATATATATATATATATATATATATATATATATATCGCTCTGAGGAACCATTTGTGTGTGTGTTTATGCTCGTGTCATATGTCTTATGTGAAACTTCTAGGCGCTCCAGCTACAGCTAAATCACACTCGGCAAGGACTTAATCCCCAGCTCTAATAAGGATCAATGTAAATGCAGAGTGATACTGTTCTTTCCAATGACAGGACCTGCCACAGAGCTGAGGGGATCACTCCACACTCCTCCCACTCAAAGCAACATGCAATCTTCGCCAAGCTGCACAATCTAGCCACTATACTCCTTTGCGTGTGTGTTTGTGTACTAGTGCATGTCTGAAATCATTCAATAGAGATGAAGTGTGAGATTACTTAGGCATATCAACATCTCTCATTTCGGATTCCCTTTATCAGTGCCATGTTTTTATATACACCTACACAATACGAGGGAGGAAAGCCAACACTGCATGCTAATGTGGAGCAGAAAACAAAGCTAATAATATCAGATTAGATCTCTACGTTGAGAAGAAGGCAGATAGCTGCTGCAATATTAGGAACAACTTACAATAAACAAAAGATAAACTATGTGAGACTGAATTTGACACACTTATTACAGTTTCATGAGAAGGTTAAGAGTTTCTCACAGTCCACAATGAATACTAATGTTTTAAAATGGACATTTTTATCTGTGCTCAAAAACCAAAAATCTGATTTATACAGAACTGCTTATAGTCTATCAGAGCTTCATCAGGGGCTGTAAGCAAGAAAAAAATAAAAATAAAAATTTAACTTATAGCTAACATTTCAATCAAATACTTAAAATTTGGATTCTGTTTATTTGGTTAAAATTCAAGTTGTGACAAGTCTGACATTTTTGAAATGTTATTTGTATATATAATTTTTTGTAATGTACTTTTCAAAAATCTGCACATTAACCACGTGCCGCACACAGAAAAAAAAACTAAACTTTTTACTTAGATTCTCTACCATGTTTTACCCTGTTCAGGTTACTCCTGAAATACTTCAAAATTAAAATTTTTCTCCCATAACACGTTATTAAATGCAATATAGAGAAATTATTTCAGTCATTGTCACCTTTTATTGTTTTCTATGTGTTGATTGTGATGTTTACATGCATAAAGAAGTTTACAAGATATGCAAAAACAGTTAAAAGTAGTTTGCTTTGTTTTTTTCCAAAGGGAAAGCTGCCAATTCAAAATTTGTCAGACATTTTCAAGTGTGTCAGATGTGGTCCTGCACAACAATAGTGAATGAGACTCAGTCTTACTGTTCATAGAGGCATGATAATTATGCTGAGTGGCATAGTAAAACATAATGTCCATTTGGGAAAAAATAATAAATAAATTTATTGCCACACCTGAATGTTTTACATTAAGCAAAGTCTGGGATACAAGATGCAGTTGAAAATTTATTTAAGGTATCCAAACCAATATGGGCATATATTACAACAAATCCAGATCCATTCAATAAAAGATTAGTGCATTAATTTCTTTAACTCAGTTATCAAAGTGAAACATATAGAACTTTTACTTCTATTAATTACACAGAATATTTAAGATTAGAATATTACTTCAGATCAATAAAAAACCTTAATTCAGAAAGCCTTAATTATAGCACACATTCGCTGTGGCATTGTATGAAGCTTCTGCAATGTCACAAAATGTATTTCCATCCAGATGAAAATGGGAGAGTCCAACCACTGAACAAAGCCTTCTCTAGCACAGCCCACTGATTCTCAGTGGGGTTAAGGTCTGGACTCTGTAGTAATCAATCCGTGTGTGAAAAGGATGTCTCATGCTCCCTTACCCATTTTCACAATTTGAACCCAATGAATTCTGGCACTGTCATCTTGGAATATGCCAATGCCATCAGGGAAGAAAGAAAAATCCATTCATGAAGAATGCTTTGGTCATCTAATGAAGCTGAACCTAGATCTGACCAACTGTATCAACCCCAGATCATAGCACTGCCCCCACCGGCCCACACAGGAGACATAGGCATAACCGGTGCGTCACTTCATCTGCTTCTCTTCTTATCCTGATAGGCCCATCACTCTGGAACAGGGTAAATCTGGACTCAGACCACATGACTTTCCACTTCTCCAGTTTATGCTCCTTTACCACATAAAGCCTTTTTTCTTGATTAGTGGTTTTCTTATGGTTACACACCTGCTCCGTCCCTATATTTGTCTTCCCTTGTATATGTGGAAGTGCTCTTATTTTTACTATTAAACATAGTTGTGAGTTCCTCTGTTATTCCTCCATCTAATTTCTAACATAAGTGATGGCAGCTCACAATCATGAAGGATCTTTCTTCCACGACCACATTTCATCCTCAGAGACAATGATTCATCACTTTCTTTCCAGTTTTTAATGCAGCATTGGACATTTCTTAACCCAATTTTAGTACTTTCTGCAATAATGTTTGATGTTTTCTCTACTTGATGAATGCCAATGATTGGACTCTTCTTTAACAGACTTTAACATCTTTTCCATGATCAAATGGTGTGTTTTTCAACATGGCTATTTAAGAAATAAGAAGCTATTCGTTGCATCTTTGGGATTAAATAACTTGTTGCAGTTGAAAGATAATCCAGTAAGGTAGTACCTATTTGCTTTCTTAAATCCAAATCTGTGACTTTTTTAGTGTGTTTGATCCAAGTAAATTTCACCTCTTAAATAATTTCCTTTCTATTTCACAAATGTTCTAATTTCAGGTCCAATATTTTGGCTGTTACTGTGAGAACAGGCGGGAACAATAAACTCTAAACAATGTCCAAAGGTTGATATTTTATGACAGACTGCTGATTTGTCCAATTGTGACCCAGCTCAATCCTGGAAGAACGGCAATATTATACTACATTTCCCATTCTCACGGAGGCATGTAGAGAATATTTTTTAATTTGTCATTGTATTCTGCATCTATGGTGCAGAGATGAAATCAAAGTATCATATAGTGGGGCCGACACTCCCTTACAATACTAAACCGTTCTAGCTTCTTTCATCACAGATTTGTGAAGGTCGAGTGATTTTAAAAGTATCAGAGTTACTTTCATCACCTCAAGACATAAACAGGTGAAAACTTTGCTCTCATTTTAACTGTGTCCCAATCAATTAAGCCAACTGCCACTTTAGCTTAAACACCCCTTAGAGATATCTTAATCAATAATATATGAAGCTATACAGGCCTCTATTTCTGTAAATTAATAATGCAAGAACTACCTTCTCGGCGATCCCCTTCACTATCCTTTCGTTCTTCAAATCCCGACTCTGCCAGTTAACAGTCATTCTGTGCCTCCTGAACTAAGGAGAAGCTGCAATGTTGGGTTTGCAGCAGAGTTTATAGAGCTCCTTGTTAGACATTAAAACTAAGATGCAAAACCTTCTTTTCCTCATGAGGTGCAAACATCTGAAAACTATTTTAAGACGAAATGCTGCTATGACCTTTCCGAAATGTCAGTTGAAGCAAATGTTCACTTTCTCAAAACAAATGAGCGTCTGATAAAAAAAATAAATAAAAAAATCCATTTGGGCATGTAGCTATTTGGAGCTTGTGTGGGTGTGTTAATAGCATATTAGATAAATGTATATCTGAACTGCATTGAGAAGGTCAGACATCACATTTTATCAACTATTCTTGTGCCGCTGCCCACTACAGTGATTTTAAGACATCATGCCATATTTCCTCTTTTGCCAAATTCCAAAAAAGCTTCCACATTCTCTAAATATTGTTCACTATGCTGCTTTTTGTCACATTGTTAAATTTTGAACTAACTTCCAGGATTTTAGGATGAGTAACACAGTGGCTTTAAGGCATCTGTGTTCACTTTAGTTTTTATTCATTGATACTAACCTGCAGACTGAACTTTTTGTCAGCAAGAATAACAAATGTACAGTCAGTTGCTGGCTAGTTTCAGCTTGATCGACCCTGATGGCTGAGCAGAAAACAACGTTCTTCCAGAAAAAGCACCACACTCAGTTTCAGGTGGGTCGTGGCAACCATAAAACTCTTTGTTGTGGAAGTTGCTATTGTGTAAATTAAGACTCAAAGTTGGCTATTTTTAGTATCAGAAAAGTATTTAAAATATGCGTAAAGAGGTACCAAAAGCCAAAAAAACCTAAAAGCTTATGTTATAGAAACTGATACAAACTAACAGAAAGATAATAGAAATGCTTTACATATTAAAACAAAGATGCTTAGCAATATTTGTTCAATTACTATCTTTCATGTATTGCGAAATATTCATTTTTTGCACATTTTACATTTTTGGAGAAAAAAATATTTTGATAATGGTAGTAACATTAACATACAATAATTGTCAATATAATATGCTAAAGATAGTTTGTAATATCATTTTGTCCAATGTATGAACTCTCTTTTACAGAGGCTCCAGTCAACGACATGGTGGGGCTACAAAAATACTTTGGAAGTTGTTCCTGTATTAAAGAGTTAAAGAGAAATAATTGTCTAAAACCATATAAGCAAGTCAAAGCTGTACAAATAAAAACACAGACCAGAAGATGACCACACAATTCTGATGTGTTCCTCTAAAGAGAAATATAATTCTCACTTCCTTTTTTCTGGTCCATCTGCATTCCAACCCTCGCCTTTGGTTATGGGACATAGACTTTTTCATAATGGAAAAATACAACATTCCAGATGCAAGTGGAAAAAAGAAAGTCCTTCAGAGGTCAGCTGGACTCTGCCTCGGAAATAAGGTGAAGAGCTCTGTCTTATGCAGAAACCTCAAAGTAGGAATCAGGTGGAGTCGGCTGAGGTGGCCTGGGCTTCTGATCAGGATGCCTTCTGGGTTATCTGGGCAGGTCCAACTGAACCCGGTATCCAGGGACGACCCAGAACCTTTCATCCTTTCACTCTGAGCATCAATGAATTATGTTTCAAAATATTTAAGGCAATTATTGTCTTCTATTTATCAGTTCACTTCAACGTCTCAATAAAACGGTTGTGAAGTTACACTTTTAATTATTGGTAAATTTTATACAGTCATATTTCAGTTTATTGCACTGCAGAGATACATTTATAGCTTAAATGGCATAATCTTTTTTTTTTTCTTTTTTTTTTATCAAATCATCATGGTGATGTATACAGTATCCCTGCATTCTGTATATCATTCTATGTGAAGGAGATAAGCAGTAAGACTCAGACAGCAATTTTGGTTCAACAGCTAATATAATTTTATGTTCAAACATTTTGGGTTTGGGAAACCATGGTTACAAAATTAAGCAGTTAAAGAAAAAAATGACCAATTCTTGAAGAAAATAAAGTCGCTGAACCTAAAAGTGCAGCAAAGGGCCTGACGTTGACTCTCTGAGACCGAGTGTGATTAACAGCAGCAGAAATGAGGCTGTCCTCTTAGGGCACTGACATCCGTTACTCTACTTCTAACATAAACACACTGATATACACAGACACTGAAGCAGTCACTCAAGCAGCACTCTAGGAAATGAAGCAGCCATTTCTCAGAGCAGGATGACCTTATCCCACCATGCACTGCTCTCTGGAGTGAGAATCCATTTGGGTGGCTGCTTTAAAGGCAACTATGTCACTGCTCTTACTGATTTTATTTTTGCTCTGGAAAAGGAAAATGGAAACAATTTTAGCTCAGCGATCTATGTGATGTTTGCAAATGTCAGACTCAGGTCCAGATTCAGACCCAAATGAAGTATTATCTGGATCTAGACATATGAGGATTTTTTTTTTTAAAGGATGATTGGATAAAGGAAGCAATTTTTTTTTATTCAGACTGGACAGAATCCTGGATTTTGTTCCATGGACCCAGATACTTCAGAGTTTTAAGCTTAATGTAAACAGCTAATGCCAAAACAAACTCATCAATTTAGCATTCATCTACTTTTAAATCTAAACTTAGTCCATGGAAAACTAAAGGTCAAAAAACCCAATTTGATAGACCAGTATACAGGACTATGTTTGCTAGATTTTCATTTCAGTCATTCTTGCTAAAATGACTGAAATGTAGAGATTCTTGGTTTCTTCATGCCATACAGATCACTCTGTGTGCACACATGCAGATATAAGGCTGCAGTACCATAGAACAAGAAAAGAAAGAATGAAGTAAGACTGAGATTAACAGGACGTTCAGAAATGCCACGACATAACCTTCACAACCATAAAGAAGATAGAAAGGGACTTCTAATAATGCTAATGTCAAGGGTTCATTGGCCTCTGCACCACAGAGGCTGGATGTCTGGTACTAGCTGTGTCTTATGCAGAATCCTCACAAATTCCTTGTTTGCCATTTCCTTTTTCTCCCATTCACCACATTCAGCAATAATGCTTATTTTGTTACTCTAGGTTTGTTTGTTTTATGTCTGGGTCTATGTCTAGCCTTCCTTTGTGATTCTAGTTAGGTTATTTCTTTGTTTAGTCCTTCTGGTTATTCTAGTTTCTATGTTCCTTAGTTGTTGTTCTTATTTTTTAGATCAGTCTTGTTTCCGTTTAGTTCTGTTTAATTCCCCCTCTTGTCTTTGTCTCTTTCAAGTTTATCATGTCTTCTTTAGTCTGAGTTTCTTTAGTGTTAGAATCCCTTGTTCTCTCCCTCCCTCATTCTCTTGTGTTCCTCTGTGTATCTTACCCGCTTCACTGCGCCACCTTCTCCTCTACCCTCAGCTGACTCCTGCTCAACTACTCACACCTGTTATCCATTGTTCTCACCACCACCTTCTAGTATTTAAGCTCCTCATTCTCAGTCACTAACCTCTAGTCCGTCTCATCACTTTCTTCATTTCTCCCCGGTCTCATTGTTATCTCCCTCGGTCTCTGGTTTGGCTTTGTTTTTTGATTTTGTTTCCCTAGACTCTCATACTTTTGTGAGTTTGATTCTTTGCTCTTTTCATAAAATTTTCTACCATGACTCACGCTTGCTGCATTTGGGTCAATTATTCAACGTACCATGACAATATAGCTGATCCATATGAAGCCAATTTCCAATGTCATTGCAACAGTGACAATACATATTGTTTTCCTTAAGCTGATTTTCTAAAACCTTTTAAAAGATTAATAGTTACTGGTAAATCTCCTATTTGGAATTGCCTTTGTTACAAACGTGAATTAAGAAACATACAAATGGATAAAAACAATTTTGGTAATAAACATTGTTCCTTAAATTGTACAATTATATGTCTCAAATTGTAAAAAGAAAAGAAAAAAAAATAACTAAAATATAGAAGGAATTACTCTTACACAATCAAGCAGCCCTGGTGAGACTTACAGAAGTCTTTTTTATATAAAAATCTTGTTTACATTTATGATTAAGATATTAAAGAATTTATCAACTATTTTAATCTGATCATTTCCACAATGTAACAACAATGGGAGGAAAAAGTTAGCCTAAATTAAGCAAAGATAGTCAATGCAAGTAAATGATCAATTTGTTTGAAAAGGCACCTTTACTAAATCGGGTGAGAACCCACTAATACATTTAAAAACCTGTGTGTAATTTATTAAAATTTCCTGTACTACAAACATCAGCTCACTATACTCGCCAGCAGAAAACAGAGACACAAGATGCGTTTGTGTCTTGTCTGTGCGAGGAGGGTGGTAATGGTGGTTGGGCTGTCCTGTGGAGAACTCAAGACAACAGGCTTTTTCCCTGCAGGTCCTCTGTCTTTGCATGACAGGCTGATTAACATCACACTCACACCACTTCACACAAACACGTGCACCGATCCACAAGTCGTCATACATCAGAAGTCACATCTCAGGGGAACATCATCACAGGTGTTAACACATTTATGCACACAAGAAATCATTCAAGCTTGACGCACACCTGTTAGGATGCCTCAGGTTTGTGCCTATGTGCATGAGAAATCGGATCAGCGCGAGGCAAAACAAAGAAACATCATTTTGCTTTGAAAAGAGACAAACAGCAATATGCAAACTCTTGTAACTGTTGGTCCACCAATAATCAGCTGCGTCTTTGCTTTACCATAATGATGCTAGAAGAGTGAAAATGTAAATATTCCCTTTTCTTCAGTCCCATCAAAGCAACAATCAAAGCACTGCTGGCATTTAGGCAAATCTTTACGCTAAACCCCAGAGAAAGGGTTCATGACACCTCACTTCCTCCTCCCCTGCACAGCCTCTTTTTATCCCCCTCTGCAGAAAACCCAGACTCCCAAATGGAGAAAGAGTTTGACATTTTCTGCCAAAAAAACAAAAAAAAACAGAAGAAACCCAGAGAGAATTAAACTGCAATGGGTAGACAGTGTTAGAGATGTGAGATAAAAATAATAATAATAAAAGAAAAAAACAAACATGAATCAATACAGGATATCTAATAAAGGGAGGATTTATTGGCACCTTGCAATAAACTTAAGCCATGTAAATAAAGCTTAGGAATTGTCTCTAAGAGTAGAGGAAACATAGGTCTAGTCAAAGGGAAAGGGAAAAGTTTATTCAGCACCGAGGATAGCTCCAAGCTTCAGATCGGCACCACTGGCACTCTGACAGCTCTGCCAAAGCTCCATCTGTGAGCCTCCAAACATCTTTCTCTGCTGTACAAGTTTAAATGCTTGCCTCAAGTGTTCACCATGACTTGTAACAAACTCTGCATCCAATGACTGTAATCCAGACTGTTTCTATCCAGAAAGAGGCAGAGGAGGAAATATTAATAGGCCAGGCCAAATGAATCAATGAACTGAACTTAAAACACAGACATAAAGTAAAAATAAAGGCGGCAAAAAATTAATAGCTTCTGAGTAATACAATGTGAAAAAAAAAAATCATGTGGTTTTCTCAAACTGTCTATCGATGGATTAATAATAAACCACTCTTGAAAAATGTACTCTCCATCCCTCCTTTAAATTTCAGCTCGTCCCTGTTGATAACATTCTGTACTTTCCTGTTGACAGTGTAGCTAGTGGCTTTTAAATCTTTTTTGATCATCTTGGTCTCACATTTAGTGCCAGCTATATTTATTGTGCAAAAATCTTTAGAAAGAAATTCGCATGTATAAGGATTTGGAGAAGTTTGTCAAGGGACAAATTGTAATGGTTAGACTACTGGCTAAGAGCATCTCCAAAACTGCATCTCTTGTAGGATGTTTCTGATCTGGAGCGATTAGTATCTTTAATAAAAAAAAAAAAACAGCTTTTTTACACATAGTAGTGTACCGGTGTCAGGGTTAATGGTGGCCAAGCCTCACTGATATACATGGGGAGTGAGAGCTGGCCTGTTGGGCCTGATCCAGCCGATGAGCAGTTTCTTGAGAATGAGGCTGCATAGCGACAGATCGGTCGTAGTGACCCCACTGGTCATAATGTTTGAATTGTAATGTAATCTGTTTGGTGTAGAACCCGCATTGCAACATTTATGGCATGCCTAAACATGTTTAATAACATGTTTACAAAAAAAGACTCAATTCTCAGTTTAAACTCATAAAGTTGCAGACAAACAACCCAAATGACTGATTTACTTTTTCATTTTTCTTTTTTCATTTTACGGAGTCTAAATCTCATCCTTTGTAAAAGCATGACTTTGGGTAGCAGGGAACTGCTTTCTGCCTTTAAGAACATTCACTCTCCGAACAGCATGACTTCCAAAGCAGATTTATGTTTCCACTATAAAAATATGTGCACACACAGAAACACTTACTAGCCACCACAGCTGACTTTTACCCCTCACAGTGTCAGCACGTCTCCCTCTCATCTTGTATGCCATAACCTGACAGGATCAGTGGGATACCCCCCCTCTCTCTACAACAATTCATCCTTCCTTCTCTCCAACCTTTCTTCTCTTCCTTTCCTTTACTCCCATGCACTGCCCTTGCCCCAGCTCTCATAACGTCTCTGCTCCCTCCATCTTTCTTTGTCAGCTCATTAAGCTCAACTTATCTCACAGTGCAAAGCGGAAATTAAATCCCGAGCCCTGAACCCCCTCCGCTGCCTTTGCCCCTCATGTTCTTGCTCAGCACCCCACCTCTTTCTCACCCCTCTTCCTCAAGTGATTAGAAGGAGGTGAGCAGGGGAGACGGCTGAGAATGTAGCATTATTGCTTTGTTTGTTCTTAATTTGATAATTCTTTAAGGGATTTTTCATTGCTTTGTGAGCAACAACTGTTGCAGTATTGAGTTTAAATCAGAGATGCTATTGTTTAAAGCCATATGTTAATAAAATTAGTTTGTGTGCTCCAACGCATCCAAAAACCACCTGAGATCATTTGGTGTTTAATACATGTTAATATACGTGATAGAAGAGTAATCAGGGAATTCTTATAGAGTAAGACCATGCTGCGCAGGGAATCACAGCAGATTATGGAACTGAATTTGGCAGCATTAATGTGAAATAATTTTTTAAAGCCATGCTAATTCAACTTCACTGGAGGATAGGGCATGTTCACCTATCAAATATCAGCTGCTCCTCTTCCCAACTTACTGCAGCTGCATAAACTTTTCTCTGCAGAGAGCGTCGTTCAGGCTTCTGCACACCAAAAGAAAAAACTTCACTAATCCCAGCTCTGCTCGATTCTCCGACCTCCAGCTTGTTCATATCTGACGAGCTTAAAATGCAGTTAAGCATTTAGCTTTGCCTTGTTCTGGCTCTCTGCTCGACAGTGACGCACACGGCAGGACGCCGGTGATTCGTCAGGAGCCAATAGGATTAGCAATGCAGAGCGCTGCATTGTGGGTACTTTCATGCCTGGGAGGTATGAGTTTAGGTTTTATTCAGCAACTCTAAATTGAAAAACCAACATGAACTGAACAAAGGATGACAGGAATGGAAAATGAGGCTTGGAACTAATCCATTCATTGGTAACTACAGCTCATGCAGAAATGCACAAAAATATCTGCAACAAGACAAACATCAGCTCAGTTTTTGCACAATATGTAATAATTTGGTATTACATTGCATTTGATATACCTGAGGCAGAAACTGACTGAAAACATTTAAAGGTTTTTATTTGCAGTGTGAAGCATTAGTTCAGTACAGGTAGGAAAGATCCATCCTGACATATTAAAATATGTGAAGCTCTAAATGTTTCCTCCAAAGAAACAATGATAACCCTGAAAATTACCCATCATTTATGAAAATAACTAATCCATACATTATTAAATCAGGACTTAAGAAACACCACAATATCTGTAAATTCTCAGTCTTATGCTTTGTAGTTCTGTTTTTCAGCATCGACAATCATTTTGTTTTAACAAACCACAGAAAAATAATTTGAGACATAACCAGGTGCACTTCAGTTGACATTTAATCCTGGGTACAATGTGCACATTCATAAAAGGGTTTGATTTTTATTTCAATTTGGCACAAATACCAAATTAATTTTACTGCATACTAAAACCTTTCAACTCATAAAAAAGATAACTATGTCAACATTTTCAAGTTTGAGGATAGCTTTAAAAAAAACTGCAAGCCGCCACAAAAATTTTAGAATACAGAAAATGATAATAGTGAACAGAAATGTTCACTGTTGTGTGTGGAAAGTCACAGTGTAATTTATATGCGTCTTGATTGGAGTCCTAAGTTATTCAAGTATCCATTATAGTACCAGTTAAGGTATTTTTAAATTACATTTGTGGCCAAACAACTCCCAATACGCATTATTCTGCCATCTGATTTTATGCTAGACATATCTGTAGATGGTGCAGGAGTTGAATGGTCACATTTTGCAAAGCTAATTTTTTAAAATCCACATTGTTAATCTAATGAACATGGCGTTTCTCACCTTAAAGCTAATGAGCTGTATGGTATTTTCTTTTTACCTTATAGTAGTATTAAGTAGCATCTAAGAAAATATTTAATCTGCATATGAAACATTCTTAGGCTGATCATCATACAAGTGTGGCAGGCAGTGGCATTATTATGACAATTTAATATGTTGCATAAAGGAAGAAGCAAACAAAAGACAAACAAGCAGATTCACATAATGGCTGCCACCAAAAAACAAAACAAAATAAAAAAAAAACACCAGAAATAAGTGCTGGTAATTCTCTGGAGAAAAAAAAACAAATTGACTGCTCTACAGTAACAATAGTTTATGTATGAATATGTATATGGATGTATGTGTGTGTATGTATGGATGTATGCATTTGGTTGTCACACTTCTCTCTCTTTCTCTCTCATTCCTTTGGATCAATACTGGTATGTGAAAACATGCAGTATACAAACACAAAAATAAAACTGAAGGTACACACACACACACAGCTGCAGCAGCAATACTAATCTGGCTGTCTAGCTCCAGACTTTCTACCCCAGCCCACCTCCTCATTTCACCCAGTGGCCCCCATTTTGAGGATCCACCTCTACAGAGGGAGCCTTCAAAGGCCAGTAAAGCTGTCTGGGGAACGCTGCAATGAGTGAGAATAGCTTTGGATTAGATTCCCTTCTCTTTTCTCCCCAAAATAAACCCTGGTATCATTTTCTCTTTTTGCTTCAGTTCTGGGTTTACACTTACTCGGGAAGTGGGTTTGCATTTAGCCTTGTTCACAAGCGAGGGCGAAGAAAACAATTCCACAAGTAAAATATCTACATATTGAAAATTTTACCTCAATTAACAGATTCACACTGAACCGCCGCAAACCTCCAATTCAACTGCATAGGCAACAATTTTCTTGAGATTCTTTCAAGATGAAAAATTTTGTCTATGAAGCCTGAAAATTGTAAAGTGAACCCTGGTTAAAGAAACACATTTGATTGCATTTTTTGGAAACATTAGGAAATTCAAGTTCTTCCAGACATTGTTCCACAGAATTGCAGAGGATCTCCTGTTCTCCCATTAAAATAAAAAAACAATCCTATTAGCTTCCAGTGTTGTCAATATACATGAGGGAATAACAGTTAGGTATAATCAGTTGCTTGAATATTCTCTAATTTGTGAAATTTAAAATCTTTTGTGTATAATGAATAATTGGAAAACTAAATCAAGATGAATACACTGATCAGTCTTGTTTCTATGTTCATCTAGTGAGAGAAATTCTAAGCATGATTTGCAGAACATTTTTATTAAGTCCGTGTTTTACAAGTATAAGCACCACAAATCTGGCACAGTGCATAAATTTCTGTCCAAAATCCCTCTACTTGTCCATGAATAAAAAAAAATATTTAGGTCTTTAGGACACAGACTTAAATGCCTGTCAAACATATTTTTTGGAACACACTGAATGATATGCATTGATTGTTTAATGACAAGATTAAAGCTGCAAAAGGAACTTCCCTGACTCCTGTAAATTAAAGAAGCCTACAGGCAAAACAGGATCCTCAAGTCATTATGAAAGGCCTTAAGTTGTAGAAACAAATGTCTTATATACCCTCTCAATGGCAGTCACAAGAGAGGTATTATGTGGTGGAGGTGTAGCTTAAAAGATTACTCCTTGAAGCCCTTTAAATTAGTTTCATTATTGTGATCATGGGACTAAGGCCAGTGCACAAACAGAGTTAGAGCTCGACAAAAGTCAACTCCTGAGGGAATTGCAAAAGTACTGAAAATGCTCAGGCCACTTAGTGCCAACTCGGAAGCTGCTAAGAAAATATGGAAGCAGCATAAATGAGATTAAGGAACGATGTGTGGTCAGGGGAGATATCTTTCTTCAGCAGTCAACGGGCAGAAAAGAGGATCAGATGAAGTGGGGAGAGGATTGGGGGATGGGGCAGCAGGAGGGGAAAGAAGGATTAAGGGGAACTGAAGCTTCACTTAAGATTCCTGTACTGGGAGATTTTGGAGCACACAGTTTATTCAGTACCATACATGCATATTGATGGCATAGCTTGGGGGGGAAAACTTGACATTTAATGTTCAAAAATATTTTCATAAGAAGTCTTCTAGATGTGTCGAATAAAAAGGACATTAGTGCATAGGTGTAAAGTTGTGGATGCCACCATACGAAAAACATAGTTTCCTCCCCTCAATGTTTCAATGGAAACATTTTCCACTGAAAATAATTCTAGGAAATTTCATGCAAAGGAGTAGAACTGTATTACCTCAAATGGGATGTATTAAGAATCGATGGGTACCCCATTTTCACTCTGCATGAAACCAGTTCCACTCTATAATTCTTTCTGAATCTAAGCTTTCCTTCACCTTTTTACCCCCTCATGCATGCTGCTTTTCCCTCCACCTCTATTCTTGCCCTCTCTGTTCCTTCTCCCCCTCCACTGAATAACCCACAATGGATTAAGGTGCTGAAATGTGCTGCACAGAAGGCATTGTTATATACAGATACTTCAACAAAGTCTTTTCTGCTATGGAGGAGCCATTTGGGGAGGCCTGGATGTAGCTTAAATCTGTATGAGATCAGTGTCTGTCTCCATATTTTAGTGTACCAAAAGAATCCATTCCTACTTAAATGGAGAAGTCCAGGAAGAGAAGCTAGCTAAGAGAGATCAAGATGTTAATAGTCCATAAAGAGATAAATGAAGAGTTTACCAGAAAGTGTTACAACCACTACAAAACTCCTTGTTTAGACTCCTAAGAATATGATGCAGCTTGATGACTTTCATCTTATATGTGCAAATCAGAGAGCTTGGCTGAGGGAGTCATCAGGGTCTCACTGTCCTCTTGCAACATCATTTTAAAGGAACAATGCTAGTAGAAAGCTCTCGGTATTGTTAGTGATCTCATGAGCTGTTTAATCTTCTCCCATCTGGTAGTGGAATTTGATGGCTTACGTCAAGATCAGCTAGAACGTGATCCTACAGACAACGAAGCAGCAAAATAGTGAAATGCCCAAGTAACATGCACAATAGTATTTTGGACTTATCTGGCCAACAGGTCATGACATTAAATCTTCCAATATTAAAAAAGACCACCGTAGTTGAAACACATCTTACGAAAGGCTATTTAATGGCTGTTTTATGCTGTCTCCCCTACACATTCTGAAGTTGAACCCAGTTAGGAGATACAAGATTGCTCAATGAATCAGAATTCTGACTGGGAAAGTCGGAACACGCCAATTAGCCTGGAACGTTGTCGTCAAAGTAGCTGTTTATTTGTGAACCTTTATTATATTTATAAGGACACTATCAGGATTTTTATTATTTTTTTAAACAATTTGATCCACCTTATAATACAGTTTGTAATCTGTAAAACCTTTCCTCCACTTGGGAAAAGCGGAGTGGAAAAATTCCCAGGTTCCCAAAAACATTGGTGAAATATCGCGTGATTCTTATGAACTCAATACCATACATCATCTCGTCTCATAAGCTGCATACATCAGTGAGTTTACAATAGGCAATATTTTAAGATTATGCATATTTTAACTATATTAAGTTAATAATTCTTGCATGATTGCAGATGTACTGGCAACTTGTCCCCGTTTCATTTTGTGAAAGGCATGGAGTAAACTCTGGACATGCTGCAAATTCAGAGGTCAACACACACACACCCACAAGACAAACAGCCATACACTGTCACTTAAGGTTAGAGAATAAATAAACTAAAATGCATATTTTATTCTGTGGGAAGCAACTGTGTACCTGAAGAAAACCCAAGTAAACCTCCAACAGAATCTATATGGGATTTGAAACCATGAGGTTCTACTTTTTAAGGCAACAGTCGTTTGCTAATTTATTAACTTATTTTGAAATACTTCTGATAACTTCATGCACTATAAACAAAACTAATTCAAGCTGCACAAAACAACTGAAAATACATGGTCTAAATTTGTAGAACACCTGAAGCCATTATATCTTTAACTATTCCTTAGTTTCACTTCCATTTAGATTATTCAGTTTGAGAGAGAAAAAAACTACAAACAGAAAAGAAAAATAGTGAAGATTTTACTGTACCAACAAACTAGTAGTTGATCTTAGGGGAGGTCTGTAGTCAGGTGGAGAATTAAACGGAAGCCTCCTCCTGCGTGATCTGAATATACGAGCAAGTGGTCCTTGCCACACATCAATATTCCCCATCTGACTGAATTTAATAGAATGAGAAATGCTGCTGCTCATCATCTGAAATCTCTGCAAATCTTCTTGAATAAAACACGGTGGGTTTTGTGCACATACTATAAGCATGTGAAACGTGAAAAAGCACAAGACTGCACACATCTGTGAAGACTTTCCCCACTCAAACCCACACACACACACACACACACGCACACGCACGTGTACACAACCTGCCCTCTGGACCTGTCATTCAAAGGTAATTACCTGGTCTTGCTAACTGACAAGGTTACAGAAGTTATAGAAGGAGAAACTAGGAGAGGTTAACCCTACATTTACCAAACATACACATCCAAACGTAAAAGCAAGACTATTTCTCTCCAGAAATGTGTGATTATTTAAGGTATCATGTTCTTTACATTCTTTTATGTATATGATAAAGTGGCCAAGTCGAAGTCCAGTCATAAATTTGGTTGAGAATCTCTGGAAAGACAAAGCCACATTCCTACTAATCTGGAGCTATTTTTGCAAAGACCTATAGGCAAAAATATAACTTCTTTCACACGCAAGCTGGTAGAGATGTGCATCAAAAGATGTCAAGCTGCAGCTGCAGTAAAAGGTGGTTCTACAAAATATTGATTCAGGAAGCTGAATGATGTCATATTTTCACTTGTAAATAAATTTTGTAACCTATCTGTGCTTTTTTTGTTACAAAGAAATGTAATTAAAAAAACAATGAAGTTTTTGGTTGTAGCATGGCAATACTCCTAAAAAGCTTTAATGGGTGTGGATACATTTGAGACACTGCTGTGCACACGAAAGCCGTTAATGACAGTTTTACACATTTCCAAATCCCTCTGCTGGCAGGGTGGCGGAATTGGGGCTGCTGGGGTAAAATGATTATCCTTAACCAGTCAGCACTTTCCATTATACAGGCATGAATGGTGGCAGGCAGAAAGGACAGGAGGACGATGACCTTGAGGATGACTCTACTGCCAGTGTGTGTAATACAATGTGATAACTGCTTGTGTGTTTTAGGGTCACAGTGAAACTGGCAGAGTTAATGAATCAAAGAAAATCCAGAGGATGCTGTATCTGACCATCCCAGCATAACGCACAGTAATGGATCAACTATTATTTTGGAACTTAAACTGCTACGCAGATTAAAAGATGAAGCACAGTCAGGATTTGTGCTAGACTCCCGACGACTGGGACTTCACATAGAGGAGAAAGGCCTCAACACACAAAAGTTGGTGACATTTCCTGATCTTTATAGTCTTAAAATGGTATCAGGACAGTCTTATGTTTACTAAGACTTAATTAAAAATACTAATGCTGTCAGCAGCTAGCAAAAGGTACACATACCATTTTCTTTTCCAACAAAGTAGTTTCAGAACATTTTCAGATGGATTTACAAAATCCTACAATATGAACATTCTCAGATTGTGGGATTTTAAGAGATGTTTAGGTTAAAACCAGTATATTTTGTGCTTTCAGGCAGTTTTGAATGATGCCCCTCATATTGAGATAAGATCAATGTCTTTCAGTCTAGTTTAGAATCAAAGTTAGTCTAGAAAAATGCAAAAAATTTGAATTTTCAAGGATGCTTCTAGTGTCTTAGACTTCCAAACAAAACCAAAAAAGGACAATATTCTGTTGAACTTTACGAACAGCATATGTTAAGTCTACTTGGCCTTCGTTTCATATGAAATATTCAGCACTCACAAACGTCGGCCCTTTTGAAATGATAACCTATATTAAGGTGGAAATAGGTTTTGCCTTGAAGACTGAGACATGGTAATTCTAACACCCTGTATGCAGCCCACAGAAGAAAGTCTATCACCTCACCAAAGAATAAGGCCCCCCTATGTACCACCTGTGCACCACTTTCTTACACCTGTCACCTATGTATGCATTCATCTTAGTACCAATCTATATTCACAACAGAAATGCCACTGTGGGCGGAGAATGAACCCTGTTATTTTGACTACAAAAAATAAATATTGTTCAGTAGGAGATGAAAGGCCAATCATGGTCTCGTCATAAGTCTACTTATTTTTATGTTTTTTATACAATCTCAACCTTCCCAACATCAACCCAGATACCATTTTATGCTTCAAAAATTACCATCTTGCAGTATATCCTAAGAAATATGAATGCCAGCAGTGCCAGAGGCTGCTAGGCTGATAGTTTTCAACTGTTTGAGCTTTTTTGTGTTGTCAAAAGTCAGTCCTCAAAGGTCAGTATTCTGGATGTTTTACTTCTTTATCTGGTTCAACACAGCTGAATCAAATGATGGTTCATTAACCGGCCTCTGAAGAACATTGCCATGCTGAGGAGGCAGTTACTCTCAGGGTGTTGAAACAGGGAGAGAACAACAACATGAAGAATATCTGCCCTTGAGGACTGACTTTCAAAACCCCTCATCCATTTCATGAAGCTCCTCACCTCATCTTTGAGCCATCCTATAAAAGAAGCTCAATCACAAATGAAATCTTATTCTTTTGATAATGATCCTTGAGAAATCCATCCTTGGAAACTGGCCTTTTTTGAAGTGAAAAAAAGACCAGTTTTATAAATTCTTGTATTTTAATTTAAAAAGTATACAATAAAAGTGTTGTGGCCCACAACTTTGAAGTTCTTCTTTTTTATGCCATTTCTTTTTTCATCTCACTTCTCCTTTTACCAAATGTACAGCTGCAGGTACAGAAATTAAAAGTAGGTAAAGGTCATTGCACCTCTTAAGTAGGAGTCAAAGGAGTTCCTTCATCCTCACAAGAACCAGCAGAGCCGTTTCTGGAAACTCCAGTGTAGCCAGAGCCATTTACCACTTGAAGACCTACTTAGTCAAACCCTGAGCAAAACTCCTTGCCTCTTCTTTTTTTTTTCCATAATTGTCCCTGTGATGTATATATTGCTGGGGGTTTAACATTTCCCTGTGGAATTTTCTATTTTAGTCAATTTTCCTGGAGCGCCATTTGAAACCCCACTTTGCTGGCAGGAAACAAAGCCATTTCATTTGGGAAGTAGCTAGAAGGAAAGCCAGAGGTTAGAGAAAAAGAAGGAGACACTCCACAACATCCACTATGCGCTGGCAAAAATACTATATTTTTCTGTGACAAATTGGACTTTTCCATCCCTCTTCCTGAGCTGTCAAAGACTATGTAGTTCAAACTTGATGCATGATGGTCCAGAAACAGGTCATGTGTGAATTTGACAGCTGCCTCACAAGTAGCTGGGGTAAATTATCGCACCTCCAATATCTAAAACTGAGGGACATGTTTATGACCTCACATAAAGTGAAGCAGCACACATAGATAAACATGCTCCATAAAAACAGAAATGTCTGCACATACACCTCTACTGAGTAAACACACCCAAAAGCATTGCAGCACTCTACACTTGCAGGTTCATCTGGAAGAGGCAGATAAGAATAGCTTTGGGTGTAGTGTACACGGTTTGGAGAGCTACTCACTGGGGAACTTTTTCAGGAATATTTTCCATTGATTTTTTTTTATTTTTTTTTAGACGGTGTAGAGTGCTGGGAGAGGGAGCCAAGTCAGAGATAGCCATGTCCAACTCTATCAAGATTTCAGTTGGTAGTCTGAACCAGTTTTTTAAAGAAACAGTAAAACCCATTGAGCTAAGAGACCATGACTACGCTAATGTACTACACTGCAAAGAAACATATGAAAACCTAAAATCAAAAACTGCTCTCCCAAAGTCCCAGCTATTCCTAAGCAATACAAGAGTTTCATTAAGATTGTGAAAGATAAACCCTATTCATCCATTCAATGTGTTCTGCTCATTCATGACCAAATCATGAAGATAGAGCATCCAGGGGGGAATCCAGATACACTCTTCATTAGTAACACTCTTAAGCTCATTGTTCCTAAGACAAGATCTGTGTTTGCCCGTCTGATCAGAGGAACATCCGATGGAAAGGGAGTAGGAACCCTGGTCAGATACCAAAACCATGTTAGCGCACTCCTTTCAGTTAGGAAAAGCAGTTCTAAGCTCTCCTTGTTTATTGTTGCTCTTAAATACGAGAGCTTGTCTCTAGAAACATATTCCTTTGGTCATGATTGATTCCTGATAACCAGACGTGGAAGATGAAACTTAGATGGACTTCAGAATAGAAACCTTTGCTTTCTAGTCCTGATGTTTCTTTACTACTGCAGTCAAGAACAGTGCAAACTTAAGATTCCAATCCATGTTTTCCATCTTCCTCTCCATGCTACAAACACGTGTGAATAAGGCAGAGAATCTTACTCCTCCTCTTGAAGGAAAGATTGACCCCAACCTGGAGGGAGCAATCAACCTTTTTCCAGTTGAAAGTCATGGTCTCATAGCTAAACTAACTGTTTTCACCTCCGCCATTTGGCTGCAAATCACTCCAGCATATACTGAAGGTCTTGGCTTGAAGTCACCAACAGCTTTGTGTTGCTTTATGAACAACATAAAGCAGAGATAAGATTCAGATTTCTCTTCTCTACGAATAAGTCAAGAGATTCTGTTCACGAACACCAAAAACCACTTCAGTGAAAAAAGAACAGCATTGGCAAAGTCAAACTTACATAGAGAAAAAGCTCCACTTAGTGCAAAGAATTCAGAAGCAGTTCTTCCTTTGAACATAGAAAAACAGAGCACCCTTAAAAGAAATTCAAACCATAAGAAAGAGTAGTTTATTTTTTTGTTGAGACTTAAAGAAAATGAGACATCCCTTCTCCTCAACACTTGACTTCAAATCCCTCCAGTGCATGCTGAAGGCCATGGTTAAAAGATAACAGCACCACATCATCCACAAGAGGCACAGATGAGACCAAAGTCTCCTAAACCAGACACCTTTCATGCTACAACAATATCTTTATAGCTTTTCCATCAACACGAGTGCAACTCACAGTGGGAAAAATACCAACTTTTTGGTACAAAAAAAATCAAGAATGCAGAGAATTCTTGATTTTTTTTATACAAGGACTTGGCAGTCCTTAAAAAGTAACTGCTGCAATCTAAACAAAGACTCATTAAATTCTTTTCTCAGAGAAGGAAGTGAAACCTTTGCCTATCCTTTGATTGCTTGGGTTTATGCTTCCTTTGCAGTACAAATAAAAAGGGATGTTCAATGTCATGTAAAAGAATAACGAGTAACGAAGTTCGGGTACACAGAGATGAGAAGACAATAGCACAAGTAAAGAAAAGGTGTCGTGAGAGTATGGCAGAATCTAAGATTGGGGAGAAAACTGAAGTGAAGGTGACTGGAACAGACACTGACATCAAACAGATTAGACAATAACTCACAAATGAATGTAGTGAAAGAGTTTTCAATATCATGCTCAAGCAGAAATCCGAACTTGTAGTGACAGCAATTACATGATTTGCTTGCGAAATAGAATCATGGAGACACCTTATGCTTGTGAGAAGGAAAAGGAACAAAAGATCCATTGAGGCATGCAAAAAATGTTAGAACACAGTAACATTAAATGATTGGACACGGCATTCTGAAATGCCAGGTGCTATTTGGAGCAGCATGTGTTGGAAATATGTTTTAGAGTCTCATTGCATTCATAATAACTTTCATGTCAGCTATAAATATCAAAAACAAAGACAAAAAGGCAGAGAAGTGTATGATTGCAAAATATATGCAGGTTTAGAAAGTTCCTCCATTTTCTAAAACTTCCCAAAGTTTTCAGGTTACAATGCACATCATTTTTCTACGAACTGACGGTGGAAGACGATAAGGTTAAGAAATGATTTCACATCATTACATAAGGATTGACCTGCAGCTAAAAAGTAAGGGGGCCTGGAGGAAGCGTGAGAGAATGTGTCCCTCTGTGCTAATACGTATGCGAGTAAGTGATTGCGAAGAAAGAGACACTGAATGAAAACTGGATTTCTCAAGCCTCAGGCTTCTTTCCTCCCTTCAATATATAAGAATCTAAGTCAAGAAAAGCGAGAAAACTAAAAGAAGCCAAAATGATGAAACAACCATTAAAGAACAAATGACTTCTTACTTGTCAGTGATGCACCTACTGTGGTTTTGTATCAGTTTTTTTAACTCTACCAATTTCTCTGTAAAAACAAAAGGTTATATTCATCCAAAATATGCTCCTAATCCGTTAGCTTGAAAAAAATAAAATAAAATCACAAGGAAGAGATTTTCTTTTTGTAGACAGTTGAATAATGTATTGAAAAGGTAAACCAAGATTTCTAAATTCCAATTAGCCAATTACCTAATAATGTTTCATCGACAGATAAAAAAAAATTTAACAAAAAACTTTCAACTTCCAGTCAGCAAATAAATAACTGGTGCATCCCCATAACCATTTGTATCAATGGTGAAGAATGAAATGGCCATACTACAAATTTATATATTGCCACAATAACAAGTCACTGTTACTGTAGTGACAGTGACTTGATACTACAATAACAAGAGTGGAAGGTTAAAAATAACCTCAACTAATGTGTTCTCCATTATTTGTCAAGTTGATAAAAGTAGTAAGAACAATAATGGAAAAATTCAAAGGGTTTGGGGATGGTGAATTAGTTAATGAGTGTGTATGTTGGTGTAGAGTTATGTGCAGACATGTGCATGTGTATCGCTAGCTGCAGAATACACACAGTTCAAGGACAGTTTACCAGCACCATGGCTGCTGATCTTCCTCTTAGGGAACTTAATCACCATTACAAATAATTCAGGTTAAATACATTCCTAAATACCCTTGGGACTTTATAATGAAATTAGAGAAGCTGGCATGTATGATTGATCAAACAGGAAGGCCTAGATCCAGCTAACCTTTATCAAGGTTTATCAAACAAAGCATTTGCAGCCTACCTCAAGCAATATGATGAAAAACTAGCACTAATTTCCATAGAAAGTGATCATGTGATGCAACCAGTGTAAATAGAATCAGCCTGGAGACACTGAATATTTCAGCATGATAACACTCAGATGTATGCACAGAGCATAAAACAGGTTGCAGGTCAACTGCATAAATGTCCAGAGTGATAAATCCCATAAATTCAATGTGTGAATTTATCAAAGGAATGCAGTTAAGCTGTGAATTGAAGCGATGGCTTCAGTTATCAACAGGGACACTTAGTGTTTGGGGACCTGTGATTAAGTTCGACTGTCACCAGAGACACCATGCTATTGTTTGCCATGTGTTGAATGTAACTGGTGTGACAACAGAGAGGCAAAATTTTAAGGTGCAACATGTGAGAGGTTTATAGTATTATCAGCTGGGAGAACCTGGATAAATGCATAATTTGAAGGGTAAATCCAGGGAACAGATTAACAATAACAATAGACTTGGATAATAAGAGCTCAAAATGGAGGTGGCTGTAATAAAAAGAATTCAAAAACAAAAAGCAGCTTAAGATTTTTTTTTCTAAAAAGAAAAAAGCAACGCTGAGCTCCTACTTTTGTAAATCAAGATTCTAAAACTGTTAAACCCCGAGAACAAGAAGAAACGGTCAAAAACGCCATTTCCCCAATGCCTGTTAATGTGTTTGGATGGAGGTTTTATTAATGTTATTGTTGCTGTTGCACTGCCAGCTGGTTTACTGTGCGCTTTGTCTGTTCTAATAAAAGCAAAGCGATTGTGTTTGAGTGCCTTTTGCAGTTCTAAAGCCTGCACACAATTTAAAGAGGAAAACACATTCTAACAACATAAACACAAATCTGAACCTAATAGAACCTTCCCTCCCCCAAAACAGCAACAACAACAACAAAAAACACGATACCATGACTACCTTCATCCTATTCAGTCTTTTTCAGCTGGTAGATTGGGACAAAGCAGGTCAGCACAGAAAGGTCTGCACACAAAAAAAACTGCCGCCCATCCCACCACAATCACAACTGAACTCTTGCAAATACAACATTTTTCTCAGGGTCAATGAGTCCATTATCATTCAAATCTGGCTAAAGAGTTCTAATTTTAAAATTTACCGTTTCTACAAACAAAAACTCACAAAGAAAGTCCACATATGTTTTTATGAAGACTTATAAATCTCTCTCACACACAAGTGTTCTTTTGTTGCAGCCACCAACTAATGTTCTCAACATTTGGGCACCCTTAAAGCAAATTCAAATCATCAGCTCCCCTAAATGCCCCTCACCCCATTCTGCAAAAACAGCTGCCCCTATGAAGCAGCAAGTCAGACCACCCCCATCCTTCTTCTGCTTTACTGGGACTTCAAGGGCACAGCCATACAAAAGACTCAGACATTCACACTCATGTTTCCTGGAAATCTCAGTACCCAGCATTGACAGATTGACTAGCGATGGAGCTGAAACTGACCTCTCATCGCCCACACACTCAAACTCATCCCTCCACTACTGCCCCAAACTCTTCAGGCCTGTCCATCACCCTTTGCAATGCTACACCTCCGGGTCAGCCCAGTCTCTACACTGAGTCGATTACAGAAAGTTGCTGTAAGTTGTTGTCAAAATGGTGAAACCTCCATGAATGGAATAAATAGACGCTTGGTCAGTAGAAATGTCTTGTGGTGTACCCAAAAAGAATGGGCGTAAAATGTCAAATGTGACAAAAAGGTGACAGGGCAAAATGTCCACCCATCATGAGTTCTTTTTCTACAGCCGTATTTAAATTATCTGCATCAATAGTTTGAAGTTGTGATATTTTACCCTGAAGTAAACATAAGAATCACGTCAGCCCATGCCTACTTGTAGACTTCTGATGTCACGAGTCACGATCATCAGACTTCTGATGATTGTAGACTATTTTCTTGATAGAGCAAAATATCTTCAACATACTATTGAATGCATTTTCTAAATAAAATAAAAAATAAAATAAAAAAACAAGAATGTTTTTAGTTATCCATATATGTGTTGTGGCTGTAAGAAAAAGAAAAAGTGCGACAAAGTTGTATTTCTACTTCTGTCTCAAAATGCATGGCATAAAAGATCAGTCATTCATGGAAAGGCCCAAAAGACTCATTCATCCTCAAGTTTCCCAACATGGACAGATTGACAGACCATGGAGCTCAAACTGACCCTCCCATCACACACACAGTCACACTCATTCCTCCACAACTGTCACTACTCTTCAGACCTATCCATCACCATCAGTGTTACTGGACAGCATTTTCTGGGGGTGTTGCTGTAGCATTGAGGAAAGTAAAATTGGAGTGAATTCAACTAAAACTGAATATGCCAGAAAATATGTTCAACTAGATTAGATATGAGGCTTACTGTGAAGGGCTAGAAATTAATCTAATTAACATATTCTTGAGGATTCAACTTTAAACATTTATGGGCTTACATTTAGCACATATTAAAACTGTAGTGCAACCTCTTGACACTAGGTATGAACCACTTAAGAGCTTAAAGGCTTACCAAGATTTTTAAAAGTTACAATTTCCAAACCACTAAAATTTGCAGTACTATTGTTCCAAAAGAATAAAGTTATTTTTAATAAAGTGCAAGAAAAAGTGCCCCAGTGAGTGGAGTTTTTTATTATTTTTATTTGTTATTTTTTAAATTTCAGTAGAGTGCAGCAAAGAGTAATGCAGCAGAATTATGAAAATGTTTAAGTCTATGAAATAAGCATGTGAACATCAGATATTCTCAGGTATTCTAGATTTGTTAACGTCCATGTATCAAAATAATAAATGCATGTTAAATAAAATTAACCTATAATAATTTTATTTTTTATCTGTAGTAAGAATCAAATTTTCTGAATTAAATCAAAGCAAATATGACATTGTTATTATACTGCAAGAAATTCCATATTAATGAGTCCTTCTCAACACTAAAATCTACATTAAATGGGTGTACAGATTGTGCTGAACAATGACCAATAAATAAACAGTTTACTCCTAAAACAATTTGAAGATGTGTGAATGAAAGGGTTCCACTTATTACTTTAATGCATTTCCAAGACCCCTCATGCCCCACTCTGTAAAATCGACCACTTCTTTTCAAACAAACCCTTGTCTTTAATGTCAGTAATCCAGACTTCCAAAGACTTTTGACCTCTACACTGGCAACCTCTCTCTCAATTTTCCAGTTCTGCATCGACTCACTCACTCCATCACACACACACAAACACATCTCACCGAGTGACACTTCCACTCAGCCCGTACCAGCGGGAAATCCTGGAGCAGCGTTTAAACGCTTGGTCAAACCCTGTCTTGAGTATGGTGCTATAGGCCTGACAGGAATCAACTTCACTGGAGCTCCATACTTTGGCAGCACACACAAACACCACTACCACCACCTTTAACTCCTACCATCCCCCCTCCCTTACACAGGACATCGAGTGAGCAGAAATTAAGGCTAAATTAAAAGACAAAAACTGCACAGAAAAACACAAGAACATCTACTGTAAACCATTTAACAGATGTAGTAATAAAACAACACACATGTCCAAAAAATATTATTCAAATGTTAAGAATCGGAACTTGTCACGCTTCAAAAAACTGCTTTGATTACTGTGATTATTACAAGACTCAGATCACTGATCAGTACATGTCATCAGTAATCCACTGTGGCAAGTTCAGAGCTTTTGCAGCCATGACCTAAACTGATACTCTGCAGCTCTGAGTTGTATTCACCGAGCCTTCACCCTTATCTCAGCCTTCCTAAGCACCACACTGATCCCTACCGCCTGGGGCCAAACCGTGCAAGTCTGTCTGTTGTGTGCATGTGTGTGTACATGCATGTGTATTTTTGTCCATGTTACAGCTTCACGCATACGTGTGTGTATCACATGTGTATGCATATGTCAATCCCTAGGTGGGCTTGTACAACTGCTTCAGTGTGTGCCTGTGCATGAGCATTATGTCAGTTTGAGCAGCACTGAGGGACCACTCAGGATGAAGTGCCCAAGGCGCGCTTGCCGGCCAACCTTAAAGAGGTGAGCATCTCAGTCTGCACAACTGAAATCTTCTCCAGCATCCACCAATTCAGAAGACCTGGTTTACACACACACTGAGGTCATGCCTACGGTGCAATCAGCATGCTGATCAAAGCATTTAACTCTAGCCGAACCTTGCTCTGTCAGTGATGTATTAAGCATAAATCCTTCTCGAAGTGGAGGGAGGGAGGCGATGAATCTGAATGCTCTGTCTTTTTGTACTTTAATCTTTTTGTTTAACCCACTTATTCAAGATGAAATACTACACTGACAAACTGAAGTATTTTTTGTTTGTTTGTTTTGTTTTTGTTTCCACAATTTACTTTTTTGGGTTAAATTATTAAAACATAAAGTTACTTGTGTATGACAATATATACAACATTCAATAAATGAATCAGATACCTATGGTCCAAATAAAAATAATCATTAAATAGTATGCATTAAAATTATACCATTTAATATAACTAGATATTCTCTAGTAGAGTTAAACACACATATTGATTTCTTTCTGAACTGCATTCAGAGGTTGTTAGAAATTAAACAAGTATAAAAGGAAAATAAAAAGGTTAATTTCAAGACATAAAATGGCAAATCATTTTTAAAGATGTACAAAAAATGGGTGGCAAACAAAACTTTCTGCGAGACATGATTTGTTTATTGTATATTTTTGGTAATTCAATGTTTGTGTTTTCTCTCGTCATTTTTGACGGACCAATTTTTGTATGTGTAATAAGAATATTTGTCTTCCATACCTCAACAGCTTTCTCCTGTAACACACCCAAAAAGACATACACACACATAGGTGAAGAGGAAGAAGAGAAAGGATGCCTTCTTAGAAAGGCAAATGTATCCAGGTCCTTGTCGCCTCCAGACTGACAGAGCACCATGGGGGGCCAAATGAGGAAAGTGGGGGATGTGTCAGGGATTCGCTAACATCAGGAGAAGTGCACAGGGAGAAAAAAGAAATATAGGAGCACAGGTTGTGATGGTAAAGAACATAAAAAATGTGCTCTGACAGTAAGTGATTCAGAGGAACAGTGATGACAGTAATGACTGCTCTCAGAGAAAACGAGGGGATGCTACACCATTATCTCTATGTCACAGAGGAAGGTCTGATGTGGTTGTGTCTGTAATATGCAAGTATTTGTGGAAGACAGGTGTATGAAGGACAATGACTGGTCTCACTCAAACTCACAGGTAAGGTTTGACGACACCCCCCAGTCTCTCAGTCTTTTCACAATAACCAACACAAGCGCCGATTAAAGCCTCAATTTGAAATGAATATTGTCCTGTTGGCGCATCCAATTGCCACTAAAGTTTCAATCAGCTGGCTTATGAACACAACTTTATTTGCCTTAGTTTAGTGCTGCACTATCCAAATAAACCTTAGCGTGACACTTCCACCGCCATACTTGATCTGGAAAAATGTTTTTGATTTGAAAATAAAAAGAAAATGAAAAAGAAAATACTAATAACTCTCCAAATACATTTCACGTCATTGAAGCTGAATAGAGATGACCCTCATCTATTGATGGTTCAATATTTCTGTGTGTTCCACCATATATTAATGCAGGGGTGGGCAATTTCAGGCCTCGAGGGCGGGTCTCCTGCAACTTTCAGATGTGTCTCTACTTCAACACACCTGAGTCAAATAATGAGGTCATTAGCAGGACTCTGGAGACCTTGACTGCACTTAGGAGGTGATTCAGCTGTTGGATTCAAGTGTGTTGGACCAGGGAGACATCTAAGAGTTGCAGGACACCGGCCCTCGAGGACCAGGGTTGCCCAACACTGTATTAATGTATATTAGGGTTTATTTCTGTTGTGTGAATTATTAAAATATGGAGTTCTAGGTGTTTTTTTGTGTCCTAGTGACACATTTTTAAAGGAATTAACTGGAGAGTGACTTTAGTTCCTTTGTGTTAAGTTTGTGAAAATATTTAAATGAGTATGAAGTCATCCAGATCAAGTGGGTGTGGTTAAATAATTCCGTAATGCATTTAATGTATAATGAAATCCATTGAATTACTGCAGCTAATTAGATTCCTATGCTGTCTGCAGTTTTATTGAGGCAACAGACGGCCAGGAGGCAGTGTTTATTAGACTCTTAACTTACTTGCTGCTTATAATGACACACACACACACACACACACGCACAAAAGAAAAGGTGACAGCAAGACAAAGGGAGACCAAAGGGATTCAACTAAGAATTTTACGAGGGAATAAGTCCTTATAAAGATATATTTAAGTGACTATGGAAAGGACTATTTTGAATGTACTACAGAATACATGTCATCAAATATTTCAGGACAACTGGAGATTCAGTTAAGGATGCTTCAAATTTGCAAATATGGAAAGAGAGATTGTGGTGCCAACAATAAGACTATTAGGGCTGATGATGTGAAATAGACTTTTAGACTTCTCTTCGCCCTTGAAAAATCTTTCAGTTATCAAACTAGAATATCTACGTCAGGTAGGCATTACAATCTTCTACTCACATCTCTTGCTTGACTCATTCATAAAAAAAAAATAAAAAAACAGTTGTACCTCATTTTACTATGTAGGTCAAAAGATGTTGAAGGGTAAGTTCCTGGCCATTAGGCCAATCAAATGTCAAATTAAACCAGCACTCTGTTTTGAAAGCCTGTTAAGGATGCATTATGTTGAGCTAAGGTAAAAAATAATTTCTACAAATTACTAGGACAAACCTAATCTTTTTTTATAGTAAGTGTCAGAAAAATACAGTGCCTATTTTTAAATTAAAGGGACTTTTTTTACAACCTGATTTGCACATTTCGGTCAGTCAAAGGGTAACAGGTGGGACACTTCCTGGACAGGCTGCCAGCCAGTTCATAGGGCCAAAATATAAATGCATGAGTTAAACAATGCATGCTCACATTTACTCCAGGAAGCAATCATGCTCAGGAAGAAATAAATAAAACATGCCAATGAATAGAATATGGAAACAGCACACAGATAGGGCTGTTCACAGTTCAGACCTTCTTGTGCTGAGCTGATAGATTTAACATCTACCGTACAATGTAGACCAATTAACAAACACTGGTGGAGGCATGTTTAATAAAGTCATCTGAAAAGTTTCCATGGTGACGATGCTTAACCATGGATGACATCAACTCACTCACTCACTTGGTTGCCTAGCAACAACCTGTTGAGTAACTTGCCCAGCAGCAGTTTCAGGTTTTGCCACTGAGCCTCATAATTGCTTAAAAACAAAAATGGCCTGGAGGGAAAACTGTTGATAAAACAGGAAAGGGCACGTACCCAGTATTTACCCTAAAAACAAATAAAATCATCAATATTTCTCAATATTGACCAATTGGAAATCCTAATAGTTTGATAATTTCAGATATATTGCCCAGCCCTAATTTAAAGTATCTTTAAAGCCTGTAATTAACACCTATGATTTAAAATTTACATGTAAATCTACTAAATAAAATTTCAAGTAGTAAATTAAATAGTATTGTGGTTGCTAAATTTTCCCTGCAGTGACTTTATTAATGATGCAAACATGAATTCTAGAAGATTCAGTCCAATTAGTAAAATGAATTAAGATTTTACTGTGTATTCACCTGAATGAAATGTGCATTATAATATAAATAATGTATTTTTATACTTATTTAATAAGTTTATTGGACACATACACAATGACAGACAAACTGTGTGAAAGAGGGGTAGGGATAGCCTGCATCATTAGTAAAATCTAATATAATAAACTTGTTAAAATACTACAGTGATGAAGTATCATTAGCCTATGATGAAATCAGATTAGCCTATGATGTAAAACCTTCAAGAATTGTATTTGCATGATCAGATATGTTTTTGGCATCTCAAGTAAATACCTGATAAATTGTCAGTTACATTTTTTTTTTAGAAGCAACCAGAGGAACCAAAGACTGCATTTTTAAGATTACAACTTGGACTGCATTAATTCATGATTCACTGATCTCCCAAAACCTTTGTGTATTCTCTGTAAGAGCCATCAGATGTCCTTGTACGTCTGTTTCAGAGAAGGCACAGTTAATGGGTTTCTTGCCCTACAACCACCCCATATTGTACCATACAGACTTTCTCAATGTCTGCTTGTCAGCGAATACTCTGAGGGACAGACTCCATCTGACTTTCCAACACACTCAAGTCGTGCCATAACCAGCAGCACAAACACACACAAAAGCCTCAGGCCTTTCAGACTTGTCCCGCTAGTCCAGCGCCCTTTGACACTGATTGCTACGGTCACATCAGTCAGGCCCCGTTGGCACTTTGACCCTCCTATCACACATAGGCAGGTTACACCAAGCATCCTGTGTTTTGTGTGCATCAAATTTGCATATGTATGTGAGCCTGTGTAACTGGCACTACACCAAACCTCTTGGCACTCTGCCAGTAACCCGTTTCTACCTGATGCTCCATCTGTCTTGCTCCTTCTATATTCTTCTTTTGGTCTAAATCAGAATTTGTTTAAGAACTCCTTGCAGTTTTGATGGAGATACTTTGCAGAAAATATTGCATTTAACAGGAAGTCATAGAAAGTTGTGTCAGCACTCTGTTTGCGTGCACAGTGTTTCTCAGTCAACTTACATAATAGCACAAAGACAAGCCATCTGCTCCACCTTGGTCTGTGGGTTAGCAACAAGACCTAATCCATTACACAGTGTATTTATGAGCATGCACGAGGTGTAGGTGGTGTGCATGAGCAAATGTGTGTATCTGTGTGTGCCTAATCTGCTTGTGTTTTCATAGCAATCAAGAGGGGAAGTTGATAATCTCACTTGGCCAGAGAGCGATTTAATCCTTGCAGCATGACTCCATCTCCTTTAGAAATGCACCAATCTGGATTTCTCTGGTTTACATAAATTTCCCATTTTATTTTAAAGGTCTGACCAACAAACTCAGAAATTGTCCAATTGAGATTCATTTTCCTTAACTGCAAACAAATAAATAAATAAACAAAACAGGGAAAACCCTGAAATGAAGTGTATGTTGTGTGACACACTTTCAAATCCTACAGGAAATTAAGGAATTACAAGATTATCCTTATATATGCAACCAAGCACATGTCCCTCATGTTTAATGTATTTTTATTCAACTGAAAAAGTGCATCAAAGCACATTTTGCTGAATAATAAGCTCTTACACCAAAAATAGTGAATGATATTTGGGGGGGTTTTCCATTTAATGGAAGAAAAATTCTGCTTGGTACAGATCAAACCAGATCAATAGAAAAATGGCAGATTCTGCTACCTGGCTGCATGATAGGATATCTAATATCTTTCCTATAGTTAATCTATCCTGCTACAGGCTGCGGAGCCTTTTTCCAGAGCTTCTATTTTCCTCGTTAATCTAAAAATCATTAGTCATCCAAGTTTTAGTTATGGAGTTTCCTTTTTGTGTTGAGACTTCTTGTCAGGCAAGCAGGAAACAACTGACTGCAGAAATATTAAAGAGGCTTGAACCACTTGCAATGGCACAGCTCTGATGGGAAGACAAAACAAAACAGAGGGAGAATTCTGACTGGTTTTCTCCAGTCAAAGGCATTTTAGCAACACTGGGACTTGCAAAATCTCCCAACATTCTGGCTACAGCTTTTTGAAAAACACTAAATTGTGAAATCTTTACCACCTAGAGAGTTCTTCTGTTTTACTTTTTCATTATACAAAAAACATTTTAATGGTTTAGCTTAAAACAACTGGAGATAAGCACCAGCAACCCTCGCAACCTGTAAGAGGATAAGTGTGTTGGATAATGGATGGATGGATAGCTTAAAACATTTTTAATCAGAAAAGGACAACTCGAGTAAACATAAAATAGGAGTTTTAAAATGATTTCATTTCTTTGGGTGAAAAGTCCTATCCAAACAAACTTGACAGTATGAAGAAAAGTGCATGATCTCCGCATTAAAAACATGATTTAACTACAGTTAAGTGCTTCTGGAAAGGCAACTACAATTTCACTAAGCACATCCACGTCCTATTATCACCAAACTAGCAAAATAAAAAAATTGCAAAATGGCCCATGTCAAGCATTTTCTAAAACCATATATTGATGAGTTTAAGGAAAATATTGTGAGCTCACTGATAGTTATCACTAACACTTGATGGCAGTTGTTACCCCAAAGGGCAGCACAACTTATTAGATTTAGGGCCAGGTTTAATCCTCATTTAAAATCTGTATTTTCCATTCATTTATGCTTTTTTTTATTATGTTGAACAATGAAGTTGGACAAAACCAGAAAAAAAGTTTAGAAAAACAAATACTTTTGAAAAAGCAAGATGACATGAAATAAATGTGGGGGAAAAAAACACTGTAATTACATCTCATTTGCATTAATCGCTACATCGGTAGTACATATATATTTCAAAAACAAGCTTTTTTTTCTAAAAAGGCAGAAGGGGAATGGAAATAAAGTGTTTGGAGTAGAACAATGTGTGCCACTTTTTTCATTTGCAAATAAACTCATCAGTTACCATGGTGAAAATCCAAACAACTGTGTCCACCAATGAGGGTAGCGAGGTATCAAAGAAAATATATGTGCATTTATTACATAAGAGATATAAGCAGTAGATACATAAAGAGATTCAACTTCCAATCTCAGAAGCATGAAGTGTTTTAATTATCAAAAACGATCATTGCTCTATAGAAATCCAGATAATCTGAAGATGGGTTTGGTCACAGTAGAGTGACTGCACACAAGCAGCTGGGGGTCTGACTTTATATCTACAGACTCAATCATAACCAGTTGCACTGACATGCTGTCTGAACTCACCAGGTGCACCATTCCAGGTTCCCTGCTTTGGAGTTAAGGTGTGTGTGGGAGGGTTTGGGGGATTGTGTGTCTATTCAGCATTAAAGTGTCTTCATGACATCATGTTTTATGCACGAATGAGTTTTACTTTTTGACACATAAGCAAAGCTCCAAGCAACATTTGCATATTATAATGAGAAACCAGCAGCCACACAGTAAATGCTCACACACATACACAGATGCACACACCCATGCACACAATGCAAAACCCACCAACAAAGCTTCCTGTGTTGGTAACGTATGCAGGGCTTTTCTGACAGGTCTCAGGCGACAGACATATTAACACACAGAAATATAGACCTCTTTGCACTCTGTTCCTTACAACCTATGTATAAAGAATATGCACCAATAAAAAGCTTAATATTGCCTGAGAGAGGAAACAAAAACAGCAAATAAAGCATCAAGACGGTCAGAAGACTGGGCAGGCAGGCGGTGTGCGACCTTACAGAGCACACATTGCATGCATGTAGTTGAAAACATATCTAGGAAGGATTTAAGTAAATAAAGGTAGTAAAAGGGAGGAAATGCATTTAGAATCTTGTTCTCTGTATGTAAAGAATAGGATTAGATGTCAGAGATAGGTCACAGCCATTTACAGAAAATATTTGGAGGGAACAATGGCACATACTAAAGACACAAGGTCAGAAGAAAGAAATAAAGTTTTCAAGAACCATATTTTAGAAATGGAGGAGACTGGCTGGAGAGGATAAGGAGGAAACTGATCAAGAAAAGATGAAGACGGTCATTTTTCCTCCCCATTTCATTAACTTCAGTGCAATAAGCGAGAATATACTAGAGGCCAAAGCTAGAAAAGGAAACATGCTCACCGATGATCCCATTAGGCTGAAAAAGGGTAATACAGAGAGACGGAGGAGGAAAGAAATGGCAGGGTGACGCTGAATGCCACGGGGAAAATGGTGAGGGGGTTTGAGGACAGGAAGGGAAAATTTGAAAGGCAGTAAAGATTGAAAGCTGAGGGAAAATGAAAGGAGGGGGAGGGGTGTTAGAAAGAAGTTGACATAAAAAGTAAAGCCAAGGGGAGCAGATAAAAGCTCCCTGATTAAAAAAAAAAAAAAAAAGTCTTCACTCAGTTACTTGTTATTGAGGCTCAGAATGATATAGCTTTAACTAATACTGCAAAGCTTGAGGAAATTTGAAGGAGCTCAAATAAACGCAAAGCTGCAAGTGGTTTTTATATGTTGGGTGTCATTTGTGGCATGTTTGATTGGAAATCTGTGTGCAGTCAGGCATTTTTCAGGCTATTACATGTCCAAATAACATAACCATAGAGTAATGTGGCTTGACTTAATTAACTTGTTTCACTAAGTGCCTGTACCAATATAAATATGGATCATTATTTGTGCTATTAAAATTGGATTAATCACTCATCCATAAGACTAATGTTCAAAATTCTTTAAAAGTATTTCTTTTGTCAAACAAAACAAAGACAAGCGTTGCCTTTCCTATTACTGAACACCATCTTCTGTTAGGATTTCAGGGATTATGACATTTAAAACTCTATACACATTAAATATGAAAAAAGGCTTTCAATTTATCCAAGATTTATTTAAATAAGGATGAAAAAGACTAAGGCCAATCCAGCGCTTCCCACAAAGTACAGTTGAGCTAAATGAGACAATCAGTCACATAATACTTCTGCTAATAGAAAAAGATTCAACTCTTTGAATAACTGATGTCCAAGTTTAAAAATAATGAGCGCTATCCTTCAATAGTGCTGCAGGATCCCATTACAGAGTCCTACCAAACCTTCAAAACCCTAATGTGCGCACACACATGCGCGCACACCTTTCATTTTGGGTTTAATGTGGTTAAATGTTGGGAATGTGGAACAAGCTCTAAGAAAAAAAACTAAGCAATAGTTTACTTAGCAGTGCAGTCATAACAAACCATTCTTGATGTTAGTTATTCTGACCCTAAAATCAAGTCAGAATAACTTAGTTAAGTCAGTTATTCAGACTTAAATAAGAGTAATTTAAATTGGGAAAGACCAATTTAAGTCTTTCCCAAATAAAAGACTTAAATTGGTTCTTCTCAGTATTGTTCTGCACTCATCATCTTTGCTAAGGTTACTGGTCTGGTTAGATGACAGTGTGTTTGAGGAGAAGAACCTGATGAAGGTTAAGCCCCCACCAACCCCAATCTTAATCACTGTCATTAGCTCCACAGGCACCTCCACTCTGACCCCAGCACCTCACGCCCAATGAGATTAATCACATTCACAATCCATCGCTGCTGTACACGTGCAAAAGCACCCACTCAAAAGAAACCATCTGGTATGAGTGTATTTTTATGCAATGTACAGTCTAAAGTGACACTGAGTTACCCATTATTTGCTTGGCTGATCTGGGTGCGATTAATCACCTTCTCATCCAGTTTCTCAGGTCTTTGTTTTAAATTGCATTTCTTAAGCTGTCACTTTTCACAGTTTTCTTTAACAATTTGTAGATTTTAACAAAGTCCAAATATCATTTAAAATGAACTCGATTAAGGCTTTGATAATGATGGGCAGTAAACCGCAGCTGAAACTCCACAATACCTGTTGGTCTGCCTGATTTTGTCGAACAAGGCCTTAAGCTGTGTGGTTGCGTGTTGAACAGTCAAATTCTAAATCAATCATTCTGTTTTCATTTTGCAAGTCTTCCAAAGCTGTATTGGGTTGGGTTGGCAGCAGAAATCTGCACAGAGAACATAAGCAGGCTTAAAAGGTCTGATTTTATTTTTACTGCATTCAAAAGGAAATTTTGGTGTTGTAAAGTTTTCTAAAAGTAACACAATGTAAACTTAATACAATTTTTGCCCTCTTTTTGGTAATTACCTGTTCCTCTAATTAAAGCTGTAAACATTGAGGCAATGTGCGTTTTAAACCACTCCCAAATGTCAGATTCAAGCAAAACAATATTGAAAAGAATTTCATTAGGGTCTTGGATGGCTCAGTTGGTATGAGTGCACGCACCATATGCAGAAGCTATAGTCCTCGACACAGTTGTCCTGGGTTCGATTCCTAGTCTCTGGGCATTTGCAGCATGTCTTTCCCCTCTCCACATCTTCTCCCCATCTATTGTTTAAAAAGAAATTTTAACCCATCAACTGCTCAGTTAATTTAAGCAAGTATATTACTTTTACTTGGGGGAGAGGAGGAAGATAGTTTGTAAAACATCTGCCTAAAGACGTCTGAACTTTAATGTCTGATATATGTCATTGCCGAGTCATGCTTTCATGCAGGGTTTAGCCTGAGTACAAAGCTTTAGTTTGCACAACACAAAAGAGGCTTTAATCTATCAAAGCCTCAGATTAAAACTCAAGACAAAAATGACATGTGACCAAGCACTCACAAAAGCTCTCCATCATCAGTTCATAGTTGTTTTCAGCAAACATTTACACAGTTTTTAGATACAATACTAGGACATGTATTGCGATTTAATAAATGTCCTTCATTGGCATTGTTTCCATTCCATTTCCATTGTTTCAATTTTATCTTTGCTATTTTGCTCTTCTGGCCAAGTTCACATTGTGCCACATGTCTTGTATGTATGCAAGTCGGTACATCTCACACTTTTCCTCAAAGAGTTGCAAAAAAAAAAGTAAAATAAACTCCAGAAGTCAATTGTGTTTAATTTGACTTCTTAATGGGAAACTAAACACAACAATGACTGAAAAACTGCGAATACAAGCCTCCTTTTCAATTGATAAAATGCATTTAAAACCCATTTAAGAAACATTAAAAATGTAACATGCCAGAAGCTATTTTGGAAGGAGCACCATTCATTTGCATTGTCCAATAAACATTAAGAAGCCCCCCACAGAGAGAACAATAAGCATGTTCAGTCTTGCCTATGTTTGAACAAATAAAGAGGGCTCTCTAAACTCTCTTCTACCAATCAATCTTAAATTCTTGAGGGATCAGCATGTGCGTAAGGGGTCATATCAAGCGAAGAGTCTCTGTGTGAACCGGAATAAGCTCGATGTGAGTCCTGGGACTTACTTAATGAAGCTCTCTGTAGTCTGGACACATTTCTAAGCCTCCAGAGAGGGTTCTAGTGAGCTCTTTGTGCTTGTCTTTCACCTCCGTGGCCTTATAGAAAGCACTCCTCATACAAGGCAAACAAACTGCGACAATATAATTCAACAAGAGAACCTCGTTAAAGTGATCTTCAAAGAGGAAGAGGGCAGTAGAGAGGGTCTTCTCCAAAAGGCCAGACACTAGAGTGGGAAGCCATCTATGTTCTTCAGACAAAAGAAAACATATGTGGCGTGAGGTTTTGTTTGGTAAAACCATTTTACAGTACTGATTTGAGATACCACCAGCAATCTATTATATGTGCTTTAAAGAGAAGGCAATGGAGAGCTTTGTGATTGTGTTGGTTTCGTAATGCATCCGTCTATTTTCTTCCACTTATCTGAGGGTTGGAACGTAGAACAACTGGCTAGGCCAAGAGCCTCTGCTTTTCGCTTAGCTCTCTCTTTACTATAAAAGATTGGTAAAATGCCCATATCATTCCAAATCCACCTATCAATCTCCTGCTCCATTTTCCCCTCACTTGTGAACAAAACCCTGAGATACTAAAACTTAATTTGGGACAGGACTCCCTTCCTGATGCAGAAAAGGTACTCTACCTTATTCCGGCTCAAGACTATGGTCTCAAATTTGGAGACACTGATCCTGATCATGTCCGCTTCACACTCAGCTGCAAACTGGTGCAGCAAAAGCTGGAGATCATGAGCTGGTGAAGCCACTAGGACCACATCAACTGCAACAAGCTTAGACATGATCCCAACACCACCATATATCCTCAACATCTTGTCTGAGCCTAGAAATTCTGTCCAGAAAGAATTGGTCACAAATTCCTTCTTGGCGGAGTCCAACTCTAACTGGAAATGAGCCTGACTTCCTGCCAGCGATGCGGACCAAGTTCTTTCAGGAATCGGTATCAATAGGCCTAGTACCAATACTCCCAAATTAACCCCCCACAGGAATTCTTGAGGGTTGCGGTCAAACAGCTTCCTGAAGTCCACAAAACATATGTAGACTGGTTGGTTGAACTCCCATGCACCCTCCAGGATCCTGCTGAGAGTGTAGTGCCAGACCGATGTTTCACAACCTGGACGAAAACCACAGTGGTCTTCCTGAATCTGACATTTGACTACCCGGCAGACCTTCCTCTATAGAAACCCTGAATAGATCTAACCAAGGAGGCTGAGATGCATAATCTCACTGCAGTTGGAACACACTCCGTGGTGCTCCTTTTTAAATATCGGGATCACCACCCCAGTCTGCCAATTCATGGGAACTGCTCCCAATGTCCACGTAATATTGCAGAGTCAATTCAACTAACACATCCCCACAAAATCCAGAGCCTTAAGAACTCTGGGCAAATCTCATCCATCCCCAGGGTCTTGCCACCCAGAAGCTTTTTTAAGCACTTTGGCAACATCAGCACCAGATACTGGAGAGGTTCCTAGGCTTTGCTTCCTCACTGGAAGACATGCTGATGAAAATGAGGAGGTCACTGTAGTATTCCGCCCATTGACCCACTACAGCCTGAATTGAGGTCAGCAACACACATGCTCTGCATAAACAGTGTTGGTATTCACGACAACCTTGTGGTCAGAGCTCCAGCAAGCCGCCTCCACAATGGAGCCAGGGAACATGGCCCACTCAGACTTAATGTCCCCTGCCTTTTACAGGATTTGTTAAAAGCTATGCCAGAGGTTGGAGTTGAAATTCAGTCTGACAGGAGATTCTACCAGATGTTTCCAGCAGGCCCTCACAATACATTTGGGCCTCTCCAGCATTCTCCCCCACCATCGGAGCCAACTCACCACCAGGTAATGGTCAGTTGATACCTTCGACCTTCTCTTCAGCAGATGAGCTATCCACATGCAGCTCCCTTTTTATAGCATGTTTAAAGTCAAGCGATGTGCCTTTCAATTAAGAGATCTGCCAGACTGCCCGGCTTGTGCAAGGAAAGACAGTCAAAGACAGAGACAGTGAAAGCAGGAACCTAAAAGAGAAAAACCCAGAGTAAAGCCAACATGCTCCTAGCCAACAATCACGTCTTGAGGGTCTTAATCGGTGATCAAGACTGGACCCCTTCAACTAAAGCAGTAAATTTTGGAAAACCAAATCATGTATGCAGACATAAACTTCACCTCTCTGTAGGTGCTCGGTAATGTCTGGCAGCATCTGTCTTTTGTCTTGTTGCATCTGTGTATGCTAAAAGAGTGATCAAAAAAATGCAAATACCTGCTCAGGGGTGTGAAGACAGAATAAAGAGCAGGGCACGTGTAGGAAGACAAATTCACAAGTACAATGAGCTCCCCCAGGTAAAGATTTGAATATTTCATAAAGCCTCATTAAGGCATGAAAATAAGAGGTTGAGGCTTTTCACTGGAAGTGTCTTGGTAATAAATTCAGGTCACATGCCAGTCTTACAGAAACAGTTGTAAGCTTACGGGCATCAAACACTCTTCTTAATAATACCTAATGTGTTCCTACTTATAGCACGCAAGACATTCTTTAAATCTGTGTAAACCTTTAATTTTACTGTTCATATTTCCTGATACCTAAAATAGAAACAAAATATCTACTTAGTCATGACTACTTAGTCATGACTAAGTAGATAGTCATGATAGTGTGACAAAAACTCTAGTTTTTGTCACACTCTAGTCCTGTCACTATCAATACCAACATCTACATAGTTTAAAAATAGCTACATGCTTTTCCTCCCTTTCATTTGTGTTATGGCATATTTTTACTTCCATACTGTGCACAAGTCCTAAATTAAACTATCAACAAAAATCACAAAAAACTATTCAATAAATTATTTTAGTAATGTCTATATTTCTCATTTAACTTATTTATGCACATAAATAAGGCATGACATTTCCTATCCATTGCCTCACTCCTCCATTAATATGACAAACATGCTAACTGCTTATGGCACCATAAACTTTTAGCATATGTTCTGAGTCTTAAAAAACCCCAGAGAACCTTAATTACTGATAACAAAATGTTAGTCAGTAAAATTATGCACACATTTAAATCATTGTCCAATTACATTTACTGTACTCCCTTGTAGTTTGTTAAAATATGATGATATGTTCTGCTCAAAGCAATCTTTCCAAGCAATTACCAGTGTTAACCCATGAAGCAACACAAAGTATAGCTCTTTCATTAGATGTGCTATGTTTGTCGTATTAAAATATAAAAATGAAATATTAAGATAGCAAAAGAGGAGGAGGCAATAATGAAAATTGTTCGCTATTGAGTGATTTTACATGAAAACATGATTGGCTATAGATAAAGAGGTCAAATTAATATCTACTTTAGTGCATACATTTTTCCACACTTAGTCATACTCACTACTTATTAGTAGTGAGTGTGATGACACTTTTGTGCATTTTGTGTGTATGTGGAGAATGACAGGAATATACTGCAGCAGGAGTATATGTAAAGATTTAATTGAATTCCTTCAGCTAGGACGGCAGCCCACAGCACTCTGGCTTATCCGGCCCTGAATTGCTTCCAGTGAGATCTAATCATGCTGCATGAAATGAGCCTTACCTGAGCAGAATAGCAGTACGAGGTCTGGGGGCTGCAGGGGAATACCTCTATTAGGGACAAAGAGAGGAAACGATAGAGGGGAGGGAGAAAAGGGTCAAGAATGAAGGCAGAGCCAAGGCGTGAGAGAGAAGAGCTTAATGGAAATTTGAAAGAAATGGTTCGACTTCAATCTAAGTTAATTTGGCACGAGATGTACGCTATAATTTTCCATTAAAGCCTACAGTAATCAGTTTAAATTGTTTATAGAAAGGAAGTTATTTCATCAATTTCATTCATTCACTGAAAAAAATATTAATTAAATGCTGTCGCATTCATGTTTCAATATGGGTGCTTTGCAAAGTGGTACAGCTTAAATATTTTAGAGGATAGGACAAGTAAAAAAAAAAAAAACAATTAAAAAGGGCACTAAAAAGCTATTATAGCATGAGATCTAAAGAGATTGAAATGACAATATTTTCCTCCAGAGTTTCTCCATCAGGTAGCGCTAACTGGACACCTGGACAAGCAATTTTAAATTAAGAGCCATGGAAATGAACTTGAAACATGCATGATTTCAAGTTCAATATCTAAAATGCAGTCCCATCACACTACTACTACTACTACTACATGCCATTGCATTTCAATTATGGTGGAATATATGGTATCATACAAGCTTAGCCCTTTCACGTCTTTAACACTAACATACACAATTTGATAACTAGATAATCTAAAAAAAAACATAAGATTTTTGGACATGTAAAAAATACAAAAATGAGCAGTATAAGCACCCCAGCTCTAACTCACTATACACACTGAATGTAATAAAGCAATGATCAAATATTACTAGATCTCATGCAACAATAAGTAAACACCGTTTGCCCTGACGAAGATCCAGGGCAAGCATCTATCATCTTCTCTCATGAGTTGAAAGTACTGGTAAACCCGTTTTGTTAGACCCGTTGATAAAGCAGCGAACCTGCTACTGTAACTCCAGCAAAGCAGACAGTCAAACATGTCACACAGACTGAAAGCCATAATGATCACTGTAATGCATGACTCATGCAGTGCTCAACAGATCTGCGTAGATGCATAGCCAAATGGACGAGTACTAATTTAAGCTCACGAGAATTATAATGCGTCAAAACAGCAGTGGGAGCAGACAGCTGACCAACCAAAATAACATGTTCAGAAATGGGCCACAGTACAATCCATACCTCATAAAAGCAGGTCACTGTGCTGATATTGCCACTCATATGGAAGCACTGACAAGACAAGTTTACCAATGCATATAACATATACAGAATTAAAGGTAATTAAAACAAACAACAAAAAAAACTCACAATGTACCGTTACTGACAGGTAAGTGAGGAAAGGTTTGACAATCTTTCCGAATGTCCCGCAAGGCATGAGGAATTATGTGTCAGTGTGTGTATGAGTGTGTGTCAAGCTTGCAGAGCTGCCCGGAGCAATTCTTCCTGCCATGGCTGAATCTCCTTCAGTGGTGAAGTATGAGCTCCACAGCAGTCAGACACAGACAGCACATTCATGTCTGAGTGTGTGTGTCAGTATGTGCATAATGTGTAACTGTGAATCAACATAGCTGGGTATGCTGGCTTTGATTAATAGTAATAGGAGGCAATGACCCTGAGAGATGCCTTACTTCTGTTACTTATTTGTCTTCCCTCAGAAACACTTCTTAGGTGCAGTTGTCCCCCCTCACTCTATTTCTGTTTTCACTGTTTGCTTGTGTCTCAAGAGGTGCAGCTCTCAAACACAGCCTTTTGTTTCTACAGAGAGCCTGTTGAACAACATGCAGCACAGACTTAAACACTGACACTCAGCCACACGCACAGAGCAAAGCACCCAAAAAAATCCATTTTGAAAAAGATAATTCTGTGAGGGGAAAAAAAAAAAAAAAAGAGTATCCTTTACTTCAGCAATTTCTGATGCTTTACTAAATTAAACAAAAAAAAAATCATGTTGCTGTATTGGTAAAGGTCACAGAGTTATTGAATAAATTATTTCCACTTCTCTAAAGCCTTCATTACAGACTCTGATATCCAATAGTCAAATACTACATTTAGTAAGTCCAAATTTCTTGGGCTTTATAGAAGAAAATAAAAATGTTCATTTTCTATTGCAAAGGATTTAATAGTTTAGTCTGTCTTCTGGTAGCTCATGTGACATCAGAGTGCAGAAAGAAAGATAAGCGCTGGTTGGTGGACTCTCAGCCAAAGTCAAATAAAAATCCAAATAGGAGATTGTGCTTGATGCATTTAAAAAACAAAGAAATAAAAAAAATCACTCTAGACTTGCAGAATCAAAATGTCATTTCCATTTCTTACAATACATGGACATGACAGCAGATGGGACTTGGCAGCATTCTCAAAGCACTTACCCTTTTTCTGATCAAGTGGCAGAAGACATTTATTTTTATTTGCCACTCTGCTGCTTCATCAACTATTAGCTTGTTGTCTGTGGTGGTCTTTCAACATAAGCTCCCAACTACTTATAAAAACTGAAAAATAAACCTTTCACTGTTATTCTACAAAAACCAAAATACTCCCCAATTTTCAAATGTGCAATATAATAAGACCAGCTGACCAACATGCTGAACACTGGCTTTATTATAGGCAAGTTTAGCAGTCAGAGAGAATCATCCAGTTCATGTTTCTGGTTTGTGAAGAAATGATAGAAAATTCTCTGAAAGATACACATGCCCAATTTCTGAGGTGTTTCGAGCAAAGGGTAATATTTATTTTTTAATCCACAAGAAGAGCCAAGACAAGTCGTTGCCATTGAAAACTTTGAAAGCATCACAATTACCTAGTCCCAGCCATCTGTCATGTGCTGTACTCATTAAATGAGCGCACAACTTCATTAATGTATGTTTTCCGGGAAAACAGCCCAAAGGGAGTTGCTGGTTCACTGGTTCAAGTTATTCCATATGCATATTCACCCATACATACACAGGCGTCATAACTCACCTGACTTAACATTCAGAAATAACAACATGACCTAAAAAGTTTTTAATTGAATTAATAACTCGTAAAGCACGAAAGCATCCAGTTTGGCCTGCAGAATGTTAAAAATAAAGAATAAATTATGCATGAAGGCGTCAGGTGTAACCCAGCTCAAAAAGATTTAATAATAGTAGTGCCTTAGCTAATTACAGCTTATACACACAGGACGTCGAGCTTACAAACACCGGCACATTGAAGCGTCTCTCACTCTTGAACCTTGTTTATAGAGAGCTGAACTCCCCATAGATATATAGTGGGGAAATAATGTATTGTGCCACCAGAAGGTAGTAGGCTAAGCTAATAAGCTTGTATTAATAGCAATGCATCCAAACATCTTAGTGTCAATGAGCTGGAAAGTGATTAGCAACAACACAACCAACTCAGGGTGATATTAATATTTCACAGTATTTCTTGCCATACCGGCATGATTTAATCTAATAAAAAATAAAATCAGCTGTGTGTGTATTTTTACCAGATATAAAGGTGAATACTTTAAATTTGACACCATTCAGTATCAATGTTTGAAATGCTTATTTTGAAGTGAGAAATGAAGTAGCTCTCAAGTTGCAACTGATTTATACCTTTCTACCATTAGTCAGTTAAAAAGCGGTCACTGTTTTTTCAAAAATCTGGGCCGCATTTGGTCAACTGGTCAAAAGTTACTTCAACAGGTCAAACTGAAACTGGACAACTCTAGTAAATAAAGATTTAACAACATTTTGAGGTTTACTATTATGAAAAGAAATAAATCTTTTCACATGGCGGCATTAAGACCACCATATTTAGAAAAACACAGATCAAATCTTGACTTAATTATAATACACTGCTGATAGAGTCTCTCAACTTAAATTTAAAGAGGTTCTTAGCTTTTTGGAAAAAACTCATCCTCAAACCCAATGGTCATGGGCCCATTTGTGGCATCAAGGTAGACCAATGTTTTAAACAACCAGCGTTTTTAAACTAAGAAGCAGAGAAACGCTGCTATCGTAGTTATTAAGTTGAATTTTAGCAGTGGCAGAAATAATTGCTATCTTTTAGTTTTAAATAAAAAGAAGCTAGGTCATTTTTGTTTTACAGTTGTATGTGAATATTGAATGCCTTATGACCGTATTATATTTACTTAGGGATGTAGCAATACACTGACAATATAAAGACAATATGCAAATAGAAAGAAGTTATCTTAGTACTTTAAAAAAAAAAAAAAGATTATAATTATAAAAATATTCCAAATTAGAGGCTGAGCCTTACAATATTGGACCATTTTTTTATTATTAATCCCCAGCAAGTGACAAAGACACCCATGTGACTTACATGAATAAGAAATGGCAGAAAACTGCACCAAAGTCAAGGTCACCAGCCCACTCACATATCTGATGAAGGACAAGGTACAGTTCAGAGGCACAGGCAGCGCTGGAGTGGTGGGGAGACTCATAAAGAACCCCCGCCCCTCATGCCTCCCCATTTCTGAGGAAAGCCTGCCAAGGCTAGCTGAGCTGATGGCAACTAACTCTGAGGCTCTCCACATGTGCTAATCTCCCAGATTTAAATGGGAACACAACACAGAGCACAGAGCAGGGCAAGCCGGTCTGATCCACCACCGTATGTCTGAGTACACCATAGGCATGTGTACACATGCAGCGTGCATGTGAAAACAATTACACTCATTTGGTCATATGGTCATCTATTATTATAATACATAATACAATTTGAATAAATGCAAAGCTTTAGGCACCCAAGATTGCTATGACTCAACCTTGAATGTCCACCCTTCAGACAAAAATCTGAAGGGTGGACAAAAATTGAGCCACAGATAGAGACGCCATGATTTGACAGTAGTGAAAGCAGGAGGGAGTACCTCCTTTCTTCCTTCAGGAGGGAAGACTGGGAACCATCAAGAAGCAGGGAAACCATGACAACCAGGCAACCAACCTTGGCAACCAACCCAGCATTCTCACAGTCTGTGCCAGACAAGTGGCTAAGCAAGGGTTAATCTCAACTGGGTGAAAGAGGAGAGAGACAGTCTGATTAAGCCTACTGCTGTGTACATGCAACAGACATTTAATACTCTATGCTATAGGTCTTAAATGCCAAACACATCCAGCTTAACTGGCTGAATAGCTGCCAGCAATAAACAAGAAAAAATAAATTGAAGCAATAGCTAAAATACATTCATTTAACCATGATGAGAATTTGCAGCAGAATGAAAAACAAAATTGTGTTTTTCCGCTTGCATTCCCTTCTTTACACTCTAAAAAACAAGTTGTGTGAAATTCTAAGTAATGCAAGAAAAATAAATCACATTACAGAAATCAGGAGCCAAACAGAGTGGGAACCTTGACAGATGGCAAAATGGACGAAGTGGAGTGTGCAAGTGTGGCGTGTTTCACTATGACATGGGGGAAACAGACCATAGCACTCTGATGTCCTAACCTCGTTTTCCATGCTACATAACATTGCAGAAAAAACACTGGGTGTGCTGGGCTAGGTTAAGAATCAAATAGGAAGTGATGGAGTCTGTCCAAAAAAATAAAAATACACACAAAAACCCCTAAACACACATCCATGATCACCCACTGAGATGTTTCTATTCACTGACCTCCCATCTAAAGATTGAGCTCTCCACCCCCTAACCAATATAAAGATGAAAAATCAAGAAGAAGCAGAGAGTCATGAAGATGATGATCAATATGTTTCCTTAATTAATAACCTCCGGAATCAAAATGCTCAGGACCACTTCATCCTCTCTGACTTCAAGGTTTGTCTCGCCTCTATTCCCACTCCATTTCCCTCCCTTTGCCCCGCCTCACTCCTCCCCCATTCTCCACCTCTTTCCTCATCATTAATCTCTGAAAATCATTGGCTACATACATTCCTCCAATCGATGCAATTCCACAGAGGTCTTGTCTGATTTACCACATGACTGAATTCCTGTATGAATCTGGACTGGCCAGAGGAAACGGGACTGAGAAAGAGAGATGGAGCATGGAGGATGAGGGAGATGACCCTACTTACATAACCTTCAGCAGAAGTCCCAAACAGCAAAATTTGACATGAGAATCCAGATTCGATTTAGACAAAGTATAGTTTGGCCATGACCAGCCCCTGAAAATGACAATAACTGTGTGCACAGCATCTATGCTTCACACACAGGAGTTGTTAATAAAAGTTCTATAGAATTAAGTTCAAAAATACCTAATTAGTCCCAAAAGGGGATTTTAATGTTGTAAATCCTGTTATACAGCTCTCAAAGCACAGAAGAAATAGACAGCATATGTAGCTAACACACAGGCATACCAGCATCCCACCATTTAGGATGCATTTCAGGGCTGAGGGAGAAAGGCTCTGGCTCTAACCAGACAGTGTAACAGCTGAGACCATGCTGGCTTGGCTTCCTGCTCTGCAGCTCTGATCCAGACTGCTAACACAGTGAGCAACCCAGCTGGGAGTAACATGGAACAGCCTTTGGGTCAGGGCTTCTCTGACCCGAATGTTTGAACAAGCCCACGAACAACACAGGCCCATCATTGCAGATCTTTAGTTCTCCACGCCTCCTCCCCCAAGTTAGAGTAGCACCTGTTTCACAATTATCTTAAACAGCACAAAAACTGCGGGTCAACGAGATTATGAGAACAGTCACAACTCATTGGCAACACACCAGCATGTAGACTGAAATGCAATACTTCACTGCAGATTTGCCAAGTAACTTTTTTATAAGCATAAACTAAACATTTCCTTCTCCCTTGTCATCATGAGGAATACCCTGTGCCGAGTGTGAATTTCTTGCAACCGAGAGGAAATCTTTGAGAACAGCAATTGAACTAAACCTACCATACTGCCTGTAAAACTGGCAGTATGGTACAATTTACCAGATATCAAGACTCAAATGAACTTGTTTGCATTAATGAAATAGGCCAAGTAAGGTTAAGTCAGAGGTTTTTCTACACTAATATACAAAAAATTGCTCGAGCAAAGCTGCAAAGAGTTAAGTCCAGTGAAGTCCACAGAAAGAGTTACAACTTGGAAAGTCTTTCTTCTGACATGAAGACAGCAAGAACAGGAGGACACTGGTTTAAGTGCCTTGTACCAGAGAACCCCAAACAAAAAGACCTCAGACCCCAACAGGGAGTGCTTAAGAGACAAAAAGATCAAAACAATGTCACAAACAGCTTTTTGTCAAATGAATTATACTTTTCAAAACCTTCATGAAAAGTATAAAAAGGTCCCCCTATTCCAACCCCACCTCTCAGTCAGTCAACATTTGTGTTTAGAACAATTTTTAAAAGAGGGATTCACAAAGGATTAACATTTAATGTTTTTTTTTGTTTGTTTTTTTTGTTTTTTTTGAATAACAGGCCTTCTGTTCCACTGTAAAACAACCCTCAGGAACAAAGTAATGGCAACTCAGAGTAGTGTTTAACACTGAACAAAGCAGTTATTCAGTCAGTCTTAACGGTATTAAACATTTTCCAGGCAGGCGGTGCCATTTCAGAGCACAATCAAGTAACTATGTTACCTTCAGTCATTATAGATATACTGTACTTTTCAAAAATAACTTAAGAAATTTGACTTCACAAGTTGATGCCTTGAAATTGGCCTTCACCTTTTTAAGAATTTCCTGCTCTGACACTCCACCATCAGCATGTTGCAAATTTTGAGATTTATAGATTAATAAGAAGAACAAAAATTAGCAATATATAATCTAGTGTCTATTCATTCCGCCTTGTTCTTAAACAAAAATGTCCCCAAAAGCATTGCTAAAATTTGAGCTCATCTTGTGCTCATGAGCCCAATATAACATTGGTTTCTCATGAGCCAAATTTAATCTTGCACTCCTACCAATAGATCTTTAAATTATGACCACCCACGTCATAATAACTAGTTCATGCCCTTCACCAAAACAGCCCTAATTAGTCAGCTTTTACACAAACTCACAGATTCATAAAGTTTAGCGTGAACTGATAAGGTTTTTATACAACAATGCCATTAGATCGTCCCACTTACTTTTCTGGGACATTTGGGAAAAAATTCCTAAAGCTTTATTTTACAAATTAGAGGTCTTAGATGGTCTTTAAGAGTAGTCTAACACAAAGAAGGACAAAAAACAGGTCAAAGTTACATAATAAATAGCTAAATCCCCAACATGAAATTGTTCTATTACATACTCATATGGTGTACCAGCTCAACTCACAAAACTAAGCAATTATTAAATCCTAGGTTTTAAATGTATTTATCAAAACAATTATACAGATTATTTTATGGACTGCCAAATGTCTTCTAAATTTGAGGCGAGCACCATAGATTACAATGAAAGCTTAAATGAACTGGGTCAGATAGGTCAATAAAATGTTTAGGTTGGCAGCACATGTCAAGATAACGGCCCTGTTCACTTTGAATGCCAGTAGGCAATATGTTTTGTTGTTTGCCATATACAACAAAAAACCTGCACAACGTCCATCAAATGGAAATGCAGTATTGATCAGGTTCTACCAATCAACCACAGAAACACGGGTCTTATTCTTCTATAGCTTAAGCGCCAATCAGCAGGCAGCCATGCAGACACTCCATATCTGCAGACCTTTTCAGGGCTGAATGAACACCTGACAAAGGAGGAGTCATACAAACACTCTGCAGAAACTAAAGGGTAATGGTGGTCTCCCCTTCAAAAATACTTGCTCAAACTAGCAGGACAAGCATTTGGGAGAAGATCCTGGAATTCATACCATCCATTTATTAATAATGAAACATTGGTAAATATCCACTGTTGTATGCAGTGACAAAGAACTGCTAATGTGCTAAGCTATGAGAGGACAGCCTATGCAACCTTTGTGCCACGTGAACGTGAGAGAGAGCTGTGCGGATTTCAGCTGTGTAGGGGGATTAGATCAGGATCCAAATCAGAACTGCCATGGTGGCAGTGTGTGTGACTCAGGACATGCTCTAATCACTTAATGAAAAAAGGACCTGCACAACTCCTGAGTTGAAGATCCAGATCAAGAAGACGTCTTCCGCTTTCCCTCCTGTGTCAAAGCAAGCCAACCCTGGCCTGGGGACCCTCACAAGGGATTTAGCTCACTGGACAGTCCTTGCTGCCAGTCACAACCGAGCCAGGCCCATTGGGCACTCATAGTTGCCAGGCCAACCCTTTTCACGGAGGCCTGGGAAAAAGATCTGACAGATTAACAAATGGTTAACAGGCAAATGGATGTTATACACCGGCATTAATCTGAATACATTTGGCATGGGTAAAATCACAGCAGAAAGAAAGAAGAAAGACTCAGATGTCATTGGCCAAATCATTTTTTTCCAACATAGCACAAGCAGACTTGGATAATGCGGTGTTTTCAGTTGGTTCAAAGGAGAAAAGAAAAATGTTACTGAAAAGCTCGGTCAAATGTGTTCCACATGAAAGTGAATTTTACCGCGTGTCCCGAAACTCTAATATGTTGAAGTCAAACATGTCTGGCTGACCTGTAGCTAGCATTCTTACACCCACATGGAACTGACGTCTGAAGTGAGCATGAAAAATCCATCAGAGTTGGCCCCGGTTCTCCCGTGAACAGAAACGATGATCTCAGTGACACCACATAATTAAACGTCTGTACCAAGCAGACGATACCAGCTCGATACTAGCACAAACACCCATTAGGGAGGCTGCAGTGGGCAATGAGAAAGCAAGACGAGTCTGAGTAAAAGCTCCTCCTGCAAGCAAAATAAAATTGAGGGGGATGCATTTATGGAAACAAAAAACCAAAAAGCAACTTCTATACAGTGTATCACAACCAGTGTTATTGCTTTATTAACTTTTTCATTTGAAAATGTATAACCAGATCTAAAATAATTTGATTTTAAAACAAAACAGAAACTATTATTTCTACTGCCTATAAAGCTAGTTTTACTATTACTTGATGTTAATACAAACAAGTAAAACAAAACAGAGAAAAAAAACTAAATGTCATATTAGCTCAGTCCACCTTTGCATTTAAAACTAGCTCATTCTTTGATGGCATTGGTTCAACAAGGCACAAAGAATATTCCTTAGAGATTTTGATTAATGTTACATATCTCTGATTCCACTGCATATCAGTAGAGCCAGTTTGATATGGCTCTACTGAACTGAGATATGGTGACTGTGAAGGCTATTAGAATACAGTGATTTCATTGTTATGCTGGAAAGAAAGCATGTCTACGGGATTATTTATAACAGCAAATATATAGAGAACCACAGGGCCACAGTGGAAATAAGACATACTGCTAAACAGCAAGTTGGTGGCCAGGTGAATTAAGAGACCAGGAGAATATTTGGAAGAAAGCATACTGTTTAGGAGTGCACAAAAAAAGAAAAAAAAAAGCGCATTTACACACATGGCATCTCAGCGTGACCAGCTGGACTGAGCTGGGGAAAGTAACGCCTATTGTAGCCATTTTAGACAACAGATGGGAGGAAAATCTACCCATAGATAGACGCAGAGGAGAGGAAAAGTCCAACTCTCTCCCCTCATTTTAAAGGCTGGAGAGCTTTGAGAGAGGGAGCTGCAATCAGTCCTGCTATTTTCTGCCTCCACACACACATACACAGGCAGGACTGTACCTGCCTCTCCTTTCACATGGCTCTGCTGCGTCTATTTGAGCTCAAGGCATTCTTGCTGTCCAGTCGCAAGCGCCGGGGCTGCACTGAAACACACAAGCATCTCCTCAGGAGAGCATGAAACATCACTGGCTCCTGCTCCCAGGGCATCCTCTGACTGCACAGCACATGTGCTATATGCAACTTCAAAAAAAATGCACCGTCACTGCTGTCCAGGTTTGACAGAAAGCATGCGCTTCTCATTCGGGAAGCGCACACTTCCATCCCCATGAAGGATGTATGAATATAGATTAGTGTGCTCATGTTGTGTCAAGGTGGGATGTTCTGCTCCGAATTGCAGTCGCTGCCTGTACGAGAAACGCCTGCCTCTCTTTCTCGCTCTCCTTGTGTGCCTGCGGACTAAGAATAGATCAATGTATCAGGCAAATCGGGATTAACGGCGTTGTGCTCCAATCACAGAACACTCAAAGGGTGCGCAAACAAGCAGGAGCAGCCGTCCCAGATAACAAACACACGCACATTAAAAAAAAAAAAAAGTTGATTTTCACTGCCCATCGCACTGTCATCATGTCTGTTGTTTGATGCTGTTCCGCACGCAGATTCGATCCAACGCCAACGCACCAACAAGAGAAAACCCACGTAAAGCAACATCAGACACAAGTCCTTCCTCATCCCACTATGTGAACAATGATTATGTCAGATCACTGCTGAAAATGACAAAACGCACCAGTGTCACATGAGGACTGGGCAGGTGTTTCGCATTTAGTTGCCTTTCACCTGCGCACACCACATTTCAACTCGGCTGCGGAGCGCGTTGAAAACAAATTGTGCAATTAAAGAGGGGGACTGGAGGGGAGAGCAGGAGGATGCGGACAGCAAGCTGTCCCAACTAACCTGTCTGTCCTTTCCCGAGCGTCTTCTCCAAACGATAAGGTCCCACGTAATTGGCGTGCTGGGCAACGCTGTTGTCTTTCCCGGACGATGACATGTCGAATCTCTTCAAATTAGACACTTTCTAATAAAGCGCACGCAATTAGACACTCCTCGCTGGAGCTCTTGAGCCGCCGCCGCTGCTGCCTCTCTTTTAACTCCACAGCCTCTTTCTCTTCTCCTCTCTTCCTCTCGCTTCTTCTGCCTCCCGGTCCCTACCTACCTCATTCGTTGTTTGAGGAGGTGAGGTTCTCTCTTTTTTTTTCTGGGTGCTTTCCCCCCCCTCTCTACAGTCGCAGGCGAGTCGCAAGTGCCTTGAATATCATTGTGGGGGTTAAAAAAAAAAAAAAAAAAGAAGAAGAAGAAGAAAAAAGAAAAGCAGCGCTGCCGCTGTGCGTCTGTGGGAGGTGCTGCCGAGCGGCCGTGAATGATCAGCGGTGGGTTCAGCCAATCGAAGAGCAGGAACCGTCTCCGTTGACCAGTTCCTTTGCCTCAGAACAGTTGTTCCTTTTCACATAACAGCTGCAACTTGAGGTGGTGAAAGTTTAATATAGTCAATGTCAATATACGTCCACTCTATAAAAGCGTTGTCCAAAGACCGTTCGCTCCTTTTGGTCCAATACGCCTGAATCAAATCATCCTTCATTATCTGGCATGCTGGAGAGAAGCAGGGGCTAATCTAAAACACAAGACACGTGAATGCTACAAAAACAGGTTTTAACTTTATCAAAATTATTGTAGAAAATATTTCCTAATATTTTTTTAAGTTCCAAACAATGATCTCCTTTTTAGTATTATCTTTTTGGCACCACTCAATAATCTGACACTAACATGCTGTTCATTTTGGGAGAAGTGAATCCCTAATAAGTGAATATTAATAAGAATAATTTCAGTTCTGTGTTGTTTCAGAACAGAATCATTGATACAGCTTTGGCCACCACTGACTTTCTGTACTTCTTTTGATTTTCTAAAAAAAAAAAAAGAAAAAAAAAAGTACACCTTCCCCAGAGCTGCATTGTTTAAATGTATCTCATTCCAGAACCGAGCAACTCATTAATGCATTTCCGCCATTATTTTTTGTATTCTCTTTTTGCTTTTATTTGACATTGAAACAATTACTTCTGTCTTTCAAAGTATTTCCTTGACTAACCCTTTATGGTGCTCTTGCTGCCATTTCCTCTGTATTCTCTTTGTTGTTCTGCCCCAAAGTCCTCTTGACTCGGTGCTCATGTGTTTAGCCACTTCTGTTTGCTGGATCGAAAAAGTTTATCATTAGTCAGTTCTCATCACATCTGCATTTTAAGGTACATAATCCAGGGCTTTAAAATGGCTACAAAATTAGGCGTTTTTAATGCTCAAATTAAAATCAGGTTTAAGGAGAGAACTGATTATCGCATTCCTTAGCCTTCGTTTTAAGCATCCTAGCGCAATGTGAATTGGGGTTGGAGCAAATCATGGAATATGTTAGGAATTAATGTTAGGGATCACTTAAAGTTGATGTTGAATATGCATAATTAATACTTTAGAGTGGGAGGTGATTTAGACAAATGTTTGGAGGTGAAAATTTCTGGATGAATAAATAGTGCCAACAGTAATTGAAGCACAGCAAGCCTGGAGCCCTTAGGGCTATGTTTGCTGTGGGCAGTGTTCTTCAGCTACGCAGCCTTAAGGTCTTGAACTAAAGTGCATCACTGAAACAAAACGACAATTACTCCAAACATCACTGTGCACAAGAAAGTGTTCCAGCCTTCATGAATATTTACACAAGCTCCATTTACTGAGGGTGGTTTTAATGCTGCTGAAAAACCACAGTGCATGACAGTTTCTCATCCCTCCTCTTTCCTCTTTTCTGTGTCCTTCCTCTGTGCTACCCTTTATTCCCCTCACTCTCGCAGGGCCCACAAACACGGCCTTGCGGTGATTTCAAGTGTGTGCAGCAGGGGCAGAGTATGTTGGCTCTGCGATTCATTTCACACCCCACTGGTCTGAGACCTGTGACTGCAGCTCTGGCCTCTGTCTGTTCCTCACACCCTGCGAGAGTACAGGTGTCAGGGGACACGTGCAGGAGAAACACTCACACACAAAAGCACACTAAGTGACCTCTAAAATATTTGTATTGAAGGGGGCTGCTGAAATATTAAACAGAGAAATACGTAGAAACAAAAGAGTATTTTATATATATAAATATATATAACGTGTGTGTACACACACGTTTCATTTCGGAGTCAGTCTTTTTTAAGCTTTGGTCTTGATCAATGGTTTTGTGTTTACATTTCTTTTTAGAATTTTGCTGCTTTTAGACTTTCTCTATGTTCTTGTACTTAAAGCTGCAGTATGCAACTTTTATGAAAAATATACTTTTACATACTTGCTATGTATGAGATATAATCTGTGAAAAAAATGTTCAGACTAGCTAGCATGATTGCCTATGATGGCGGATAAACAGTTTTTCTGTAACAGTACATTGTTTCTCCACCATTAGCACATTGAGCAACATTGATTGGCAGCGCTAAGACCTTCCTCCTGGTTCTGGACTGTTGTTTTTGGTCAGGAGCGGCGCGTTTCTTCAGACAGCAGTAGAAGCTTACGGAGGAGGTGGAGGAGATCAATCTTTTCACAGATTAGCTGTCTCATAACATTCTCTCAGTTTTAACAAATATGTAAAAAAAATCTATATTTTTTACAAAAGTTACATACTACACCTGTAACAAACTTTAACTTTCTACGTCAAATTATAAGTGTGCAAAAATTTAATCTTTTAAAAAAACTTAATAAAATATCCCTGGAGTTTGGGAATTGTTTTCATTCAGTTGATTTAAAAGTTTTAATAATGTGAAATGACATTCAGAAAAATAAAATGACAGTAAAATAAAACTCAGAGAATTAACTTTTCAGATGGAATTAGAAATCTCTGTGTTGTATTTGATCGCAAGTATTGTAGTTTATTCTGACTTTCTGATCTCACATTAAAATTGTTACTAAGAATATATTTTATTAATTGAAGCACAATCCTAAAGTTTGACTGTTTCTTTCTCAGTCCAATGGAGAGACTTTTACATGCACTTTTAACACATGCAGAACATTTTAACACCATCACTTTCTTTTCTCCTTTTCCTAAAAAGAAAGCACCTCCGCAAAAGTCAAATATTAACAAAGAGCATATGAGAGTTCGTTCTACTTTAGAAGTCTGTTCATTTTAGAACTGAATTGACTTTTAAAAGTCATTTGAAGAGTGCCTCAAATGACTTTCAAAATCTTCCATGATCCGCGTTCCACATACTTATCAGATTTACTTTTGTTGTACAACCAATCCAGGTCAGATCTGGATCAGTCTTTCATAAAGTCTTTGTGTTATGCTCAAATAAAGAAGAAAGAACCACAAAAAGACAAACTTTTCCTATCTCAGCTCTTGCATGTGGAACAGCTTCCTGAAGACCTTGAGGACTATTGACATTTTAAAACACAAACATAGAATTTATCTCTTTTGTTGGAATTAATACAGATTTTGGATTATTTTACCATTTACACATACTGGTAAATTGTTTATTCTTTTTTTTTTTTGCTGTGGTTAATTAGCATTTATGGCAATTGTTCGACATAAATTATTATTCTTTTAAATTTTTCTTTTATTATTTTCCTCAGTCCTTAGCTTTTCCTTTGTTCTTATCCATCTGTTTGTTTCCCAAGTTTAGCCCATATATTTTTTTTTTCTGTTTTTCTTTGTCATATTTTACATTGCATCCTGTTTGTATGTCATGTAAATGACTACTTGCTGACCTCTTCATGCATAAAATATGACGCATAAAATTTTTTTAAAAGTCCTAGTCTTTTGATGCTAGGCTAAAAAGACAAAACAATAGAATACATAATCTAAATAAATATTTTCTGTATAAGTTTGAAAATTTCAATTTAAACAAAGAAATGAGATATGACTCAAAACTTTCCCGGTTTGCTTTGTGTGCTCATTACACTTAATCTTCCTGATTCTTCTCTATATTTAACTGAAACAAGCAGACACAACTCAAATAAAAAATTTAAACTCCATTTGTTTTATAAATAACGCATGCAAGCAAGAACATGTTCCCATCTAGCAAAGCTTTTCCCCACACTCTTCACTTTCTTGCGTGACACTAAGTTTACATGCCCCAGTTTAGTGCCTTTGAGGTCTGCCCTAGGAATGTGCTCTGTATCCCCCAGATGCCCTTCATCGCACCGAGAGCCAGCTTTCTGTAAGTGTGACCCAAAATGCCACTCCTGTGCATGCCGCCGAGCCAGGTGGACAGGGCGTGTGATGTCAGAGCCAGGTGCCAGGTGGGCACCATCTCAATAATGCATCATGCTCAGCACTGGCGCTGGCAGGTGTTACACTTTGAAGTGTTCCAGAAACATCTGCAGCCTGAGCTTTTAATCACCTTCTCTGTTACCCCAGCGCTTCTTATCAATCCGTCTCCTCTGCTTCGTGGCCTCCTACATCCTACAGCCGCCTCCTAAGCAAATCAATGGGAAGACTAAGCTGTGTGTGCGGATTTGCTTTTGAATATGGATTTATGCTTGTTTAACAATGTGGACATAAAACTGCTAAATTTAAACAAGAGTACAATACAAAAATGCCTTTTGTCTTCTGGACGTTTATGAAATATTAAGCAGGGTAGAAATTACCAAGCAATTGTTTTTAGTAAACAGTGCGGTGTCAGCTTCAGTGGAAGGTAAATGAATACTCATATTTTTCTACCAACGATCAGATTCAACAATTTTGCAATAAAAACATTGTGTAAATATTGAAAAGGGATTTCATCTGTGAGCGGTCTATACAATGAATAATTGTTTGCATTTCAGATCATTTCACCTTTCTGTGTTTGCTTTAAACAAAGAAATGAAAAAGAGACTCACCAGAAGGGAAAAAAACAGAGAAAAATGTTGACATCTTCCTCTGTCAATACATATGAAAAAACATTTCATATGTGAAAGCACATGTGAAAAACGTATTTTCACATTTCATACATCCTTTTTCCTGTCATAAATATTTTAGATCATTAATCAATGTTAAATATCAGGCAATAACAAACAAAATAAACATTGTTTCAATTCAACTGGAAGGCCTTCAGCATAAAGGGCCCAGTTAAGTTCCTATCCTGACTTTGATTAGGCCACACCTAAACCTTAATTTTGTTTTTATGAGCCGCTTCAAGGACCTGTGACTATAATGTCTGCCTAAGCTCTCAAAAAGAGAGATTTTTCATCAAGATGTTCACCTGCAGAGCAAAATTTATGAGAAATCATCCCGATCCAGTAGCAGCATAGCCGGCGCAGCCCATCACACCACCAGCATCATGTTTGACTGTCTGTACAGTGTTCTTTTGCTGAAATGCTGTGCTAGCTTTACATCATAATATGACAGGATCGACACTTTCCAAAAAGTTCCACTTTTGTCTAGTCAGCCTACAGAGTATTTCTGGATCATCGAGATGCTTTTGACAAATGTAAGATGTGGTTTTGTGTTCTGTTTGGTCAGCAATGGCTTTTACCAAGAAACTCTCTCATAGATTACATGTTTGCCGAGTTGAATCATAAATATTGACCTCCATAGAGGCAAAAGAGGCCAGCAGTGCTTTAGATATTGTCCAGTTCTTCTGAGATCTCCTGGATGAGTTATTTATATGGAATAATGTTTAGACAGGCTGCTCCAAGTTTCCCCCATTTGTCAATAATAAATGATTTTTTAAAAATAATTTCCAAACTGACAGGAGTCACTGACTTTGTTTCTCCTGTTCTCACATTTCTTGAGATTGGGGCATGATGTTCAGGTTGGTGAGAATTTTTATTCTACATCCCGTTGTCAGACAGGCTGTCTACAAGGAATTTTTTTGACTCTTAATATAAAATCACAATTTGAAAACTGCATTTATTTACTCCGAGTTAATTTTTTTTAATGTGTGTGTGCTTAGTTTTTTCTTGTGTGTCTTATATCGAAGATGCATTTTCAATATAAGACATTCTGATCTGGACAAAAAGGCTAAAACACAGACAACCCATAAGAGAGCAAATACTTTTTCACTGCCTTGTCTCACTGCCTTGCACAAAATTATGAGCTTAACCACTGCTATGGGATGTAGAGCTTTATTTCACAGTCTAACCAGTTCAGCAAAAGAGTTACAAACAAATTCTTACATTACATTTCTGTACGTAAACCATTCATCTTGTAGTGCTGCATATTTTTTCCTGAGCTGCAGCAATTGTTACACATACAGCAACACCCACCACAGGTGAACGCAAAGCCCTTCATAGTTGTACAAATAGGTTATTGCTGGCAAGCGGTTTGCTGGAAGCTGCTGGCTGAACTGGGCAGCCCCAGTGTTTGACAAATTAGCTTGTCATCGATATACAGAGGAGACTACCAGTGTTCATCTGCAAATATTTACAAATACAAGAAAGCAGCATAAGCGAGAAAGAATGAAATGGGAACGAGTGTTTGTTTCAGGGGGATTTGCAGTTTCAAATATGCAAAAAAATTCTGCCAAACCATACCTGTGACTTAATCATCTACCTTTATTTGGACGCTAGAGAAAAAAGATAGTAGAGTGAAATTATTTTTCTACTCTATGCAAAGTTTTACAGCACCACCCTTTCCACCACATTAGATGACTCGTCAGCTGACTGGATGCAGGCTGCTATACTTTTCTCCTATTGCAAAGAAGAGAGCTTCAAATGTTTGGAAATATTTTCAGTTGAACAAGCAAGCACCACTGCTTCTGAAGAAGACTTGCACAGGTATTATAGATGCTGCACACCTCCCCTTGTGCCTGTTCTCCATCTCACTCAGTGGAATTGTGAAGGAGGTGCTAGCATGCACATTTCTGTAAAACTGCAAAGAAAAGAAACAGCTTGCAACTGTAATTTGGTTCCAATTATGTGTGCTAAAGAGCAGGACAATAGATTCAATTTGTCCGTGAACGTCACAACGCTATAGTTTACTATGAAGCTAAAGTTGACATTCTGTCAGAGGTAAAAAAAATCCAACAACAGACTGGCTATAGCAGCAGATAGCCTGAGTAACTAAAATCAACTTTTTCAGATACCAGTGTCACTCTAGTTCCAAACAGTTTTTCGCTGGCACATCTTAGCATTTTTGCAAAAGTTGGTAAAACTGTTGCCATGCCATTTCCTTTTTAACTTAAATCAATTAGTTCATATGTTGGCTATATTTTGGTTTGTTGTACTCATACAACAAAAATTTGCAAATCAGTGTATTATAACTTGTTGGCTTTTTCAGATTTACAATATCAGAAAGCAAAGATGTTGAGAAACTAAAACAAAACAAAAGATGTGCTTTCACTCTAAAATGAAACAGAAAATGAAGCAGAGCAACATGACCTACGCAATCACAGTATGCCGTTGTGACATAGATAAGAGGCCCTTTCATTGTAAACCAAAACATTTTAAGGGGGCCACAAGGTAAGAATGTAGAGTAGATAATATTTCAGGATTTTTGTTGTCTCACAACAAACCTTTCCCTCAGGCCATAACGCATATGTATATGCTATCATGTTCATCTGTGATGTGCAGGATAATGCAGGAGAAAATACAGGTTTTCCTGCTGAGGTTCAGGCAGTATAAAAGGTGAAGGGTCACCAAACCTACGTAGTGTCAACGGATACCGCTCCAAAGGTAAAACTGAACACACGAAAACTTTAATTGAAACATTTACAAAGATGCTTATGAATTCATATATGTTTTAGAGGATTTTGAAAAATGGGACACTTACTCTCTCATGCCACATGCATGTTAATGTTCTTCTGATGATAGTGCTGGTACAAACTATCACAGAAGTGGACTTCATCCCCCATGTTCATGTAGCATGATCAGTGGCCAGCTGGTGTTCATTTTAAATGTCACTACGGAATGGTAGCTGTATACTGATATGCCCATAAGTGAGGCCATGGAAGAAAAATTCACTGCAGGGAGTAAGCCTCTCTTTCCCCCTCCCATGCACAGGGAGTGCACATTTGCAGGGACACTCATCTGCAGCCGCACTGCCCCCTGCTGACTAGTGAAAACCACACTCTCACACTCCTAAAAACTGCCAACAGGGACTTCTTTCACCTTTTCACAACATTCATAAAAACAATAAATTCTCTCTCATATTTAAGACGGCATGAACTCTCCTTCAGTCTTGTCAGACAGAACATCGGGCAATGCCAGGAAAAAATAAAAATCTAGCTTCAGAATTTCTTGCATCACACAACTCCTCATTGTGAAATCCCAACCACAGTCATTTGACCCAGTTTGCTTCTGTTTCTCCTCTGAGCGCTGCAGCTTTTAAGTGCTGAAAAACCCTGGCAACAGCAAAACATGCTCAAGAAAACCGGTGGAAATCCAATAACTTGGATTCTATTACCGTAAATGCTAGAAGAGGATTCACAAAGGTGCTATGAATTAGTGCTGATAAAAACATAAAACATGGTTATTGCTTAAAATCCACAGACTCATCCACCAAGATTCTTCTACAGCCACAATACGCACATTCACACTCATTCAAATCGAGCACTTCCTCTTTAATCATAGCCTTTTTGCAATTACGAAGAACCTTAATTGCAGTATAAGGAGCACACTGTTGGTAATCATGTAAAGGGTTTGGCTGTGGCACTGGATAATTAGGTTTGCTGTGTGCGCCTCACTAATCACATGGACATTTAATGGGAGCGTAGAGCGAAGAACTGAAACAACTGCATTTAGCTGTGATAAATTCACTGATCACTCAGTCAGCATGCACGGTCCCTATTGGCCTGTTCACTAATTATCAAGTTTGAGCTTAGAGAAACACAACACATATGGACATCGAGAATATAACAATCCCTTCGCTGTGAGCGCGCCAGGGTTTATTAGGAGAAATCAGCGATAAAGGATGCTGTGATTAGCAATAATCACCAGGTGTTCATTACATGTTTCTGCTTAGGCTTACACAAATGTGCCATTTCTTCATTTGAAAGAATACAAGTATTTACAGATTGTTCAGACCCCTTGACATTTATGGTATATAGTTTTCAACCACAGTCTTCAATGTATTAAATCAAGATTTTATGTGATGAACATATGAACATATTATGGAAATTATGAATGTCTCAAATAAATATTAATTGAAAAAAAAAATATTTTGTGCTTTTGTGTCCTTCTCCCGTTAATTTGATGTTCCTGATCAGCCTGTTTGATGCCGCAAAACCCTTTAGACCAGGGTCTCCAGTTCCAGTCCTCGAGAGCTACTAACCTGGGCATATACGTAGACTCTCCCTGCTCCAACATACCTGGCTCGTTACCAGGCCTCTGCCAGACTTGATGGCATGCTGGGGATTCAGACAACTGTGTGGAGTCAGGATGTTCCTAAAAGTTGAAGGGCAGTGGCTCTCTAGAACTGGAGTTGGAGAACCCTGCTTTAGATAAAGGTCCCAGTTAGACATCAACCCTAAACACACATCCAGGGATTCAATGGGGGTTTCAAGCAGATTAATGTGCTAGGATGGCCCAGTCAATGTTCAGAACTGATTAAGAATCAGTGGCAAGATTTGAAATGGATGCCTTGTATCCAATTCTAGTGAGCCTAGCATCTCTTGGAAAGAAGACTTGACAAAATGTCAGTTTATTGATGTGCAGTAGGTAGAGACACAACTCAAAAGTGTTGCAGATGCAATTGCTCCAAAAGCTAGTACCACATGGTGTGGACTCAGGAAGTGTTAAGAACATAACTTTTGTGATTTTTAATTCTAATAATTCTAAAGAACTATGCATCATTGTTCCTCCAATTCACAGCTATCAACCATTTTGTGTTGGTTTATCAAATAAAATCCCAACAAAATACGCTGGGTGAAATGGGTATGAATACTTTTCACTTGTTATGCAGAATTAACTTCATTTTGTGCTACTAAGAGCATTTGTTTTGGAACTGGTTGCACAGGTGACCTTTTTTCTGTTGTACATTGCCGTTGTACCCTTGAAAAGCACTCAGTTACACACTGGAACAAGCTTTCGTCTCCTGCCAATTTGGAATCTGCTCCTGGCAATGTCACCACTGCTTTTAAAACCTGATTACAGCATATGTGCCAGCTACATGATCTAATGGGCTTATTTAAAGCGAACACATAAACTACATCATGTATCATGTACATTGTGGTGGCATGACACCTGATTATTCATCACTCCCCAAGCGCAACCACTAACCTTTCCACAGTCAACTCCCTTCATGGTCCCCCATGAGTTTTCTGTCCTATTTTTGAGGAATAATTACTAGCACGCACATATCAAAGAAGTGGGGTAATGCATGAGACAGTGAACTGCTTATTTGTTTTTGTTACATTTAAATACAATAATTTAAGATACGTTTTAAGTAGATAATTGGAGAAGAATTAGTTCAAAGATATTAAAAGAAAAATAGTAGAATTTGCAAGTATCAAAAATGTTAACCGAAGAATGAACAGGAAAGTAGAGAAGAATAATTTTGAGAGCTGATTCAAAATGTTTCCCAGGACCCATCTAGGAAAACAGCTTCAGGAAAAGGCAGCTGGTACTGGTTTCTGATGAGCAGCCTGCTGACTACAGCGGTGCTACAACTTATTCCCCAGCAGCGTCACAATGTAATGATGTTGGCAGCGATTTCCATTCTGCTCTGCCAGGTTTAGCATCAATCTATTTGTTTTAAACCTCAAACTTTTACACAGAAAGTTGCATTATGTTATCTGAAGATAGAATATAAGGACTATAAGATGATCAGCTTTAAATTTTCCATGACACCTGAGTGATATAGAAAAACATTGTAAAAAAAAAAAGAAAAAAAGCAACATGAAATATATATCAAGAAACAATAAACTTCCTTACCTTTCTGTGCAGATTGTTTAATAATTATTACAAAACATAAAATGGCTGTAAAATGTGTTTTCTCTTTGCATAAACAAGCACATTTTCGAAGATTTGCAAGTTAGTTGTTAGTAAGGGCTGAATACACATCCTGTTCATGGCCAAAGTCGCATTGCTGTTTTATGGCAGCAGCAGTAAAAAATGTATTATTAATATTGATCTTAATTGCCTGCTGAGTTGAAGATGTCCCATTCTACACAGACTTAAGAAATCCATCCATCTGCTGTTTGTGTGTACATGCAGCAGAGAAGGACAATTTCCTATATGTCACGAGAGGCGGGTTGCACCCTTGACAAGGTTCCAGCTCATCTTCAAGGTTATGACACACAAACATTTACTGTACATTCATACCTGGGGTTATTTTGGGGTCTATAATTAATCAAACTTACAAGTTTGTTGACAATGGGATAGAATCAGAGCACCTAGAAAAATGCATCTAATGAGCTAGGAGACCCATCCATATACTTTGCTAAGATTCTTTCCAGAAAACTTCCCGTTTTGAAAAACTGTGCTCATCACCACACCAACTCCATCAGCAGGGCATCAAGGAATAAGAAGTAGAATTTATCAAACAACTCACAGTTTCTTGGAGGATTTACATGAGACTTAGCAAATAGAGTTGATAGAATCACATCATCAAAACATCTGTATTTTTTTATTTTCACTAGATCCGTGTTTCACAAAATGCCTACAGTTCTAGTCACATTTATTGGCATTCTTTAGTAACAATCTGCTAAAAAACCTTTCAATAGATTTATTTGATGTAGCAGCAGCAAAATCTCCCTCTGTAAAATGTTTTTAAAATCCTGTCTTTAATTTATATACATGTTGAACACAAGTTAAGAAAAAATTGTTAACAACCGTGGCACAGTTATTAATATAGTAGCTATTAATAGTTTGCACACCTCCCGTTTACCAACAGGGCAGCACACTGTTTAGTCATCTTCCATAGCTAGCCTAAGGCAAAGGCAAAGTAAGCCACTGCTAAGGCCCACCGGGCCAGTGAGGAGCCCCAAACAGCAATGAACTTCACATGGAAAGTAAATATCTAAAAAAAAATCATAGTTGCAGGCGTTTTTGTAAAGAATGAGTAAATTCTGCAGAGTTAAATCAACACTATGCCGAGTGTATTTGGTCCTTTTCAGAATTGACATTAATTTAACTCTTACAGAGTCATTTCAACAATAGTTTGAATAGTTATAACTTTATCAACTGTTAAAACTACTAAGTTTCTTACGGAAAAGGATTAGGGCCACCGAGGAAAAAATAAAAAAAAAGAATTCTGACTTTAAGTCAGTCAGAATTCTGAGATTAAAGTCAGACTTTATTCTCAGAATTCTGACTTTATTCTCAGAATTCTGACTTTATTCTCAGAATTCTGACTTTATTCTCAGAATTCTTTGAAGTCAGAATTCTTTTTTTTTTTTTTTTTTTTTTTTTTTTCGGGGGGCCAAATACAAATACAAAATTTGATTTTTTAATAAATTTTTAAAAATTTAAAATTAAAACAAANTCTGAAAAGAGTTAAATTAACACCAATTCTGATAAGGACCAAATAGACTCGGCATAGTGTTGATTTAACTCTGCAGAATTTACTGGAAGTTGAATCCATTCATTTTTAAAATAAAAGTTTTTGATTTAAAATTTTTTATTTTACTATTATGGGTCCTTGAACAAACTATAGGATAGGTCTGTGGGCTACACAAAATATGATCATTACATTTAATACACAAAATTATTCTCATATTGTATTGAGATTTCACCTGATCAGTTCTGCCAGTTTTGAGCTTATTAAGGAATGCACTGTTAAAGGACTATGTCACGATTATGAAAATGAGCTTAATATACATTGTGGATGTTTGTTTGTTTTTTTCTCTGAACAAGCAAAAAAGAAAGGAAAAAGAAAGAAAAAAATCTGGCAATGTCTGTGCGAGTGTCGGGCGTGTTTTCACAAACAGTATGGCAAGCCAATTTGACATAAATTCGGTTTCGTCTAATTATCCATAATTACATTCTAGATGTCTAAAAAGGCGTTTTGACTATCCGGAACGGTAATTTAAGGTATCTGCATTTACATTCTGACTAGTAAGATTAATAATTCAAGATATCTCAAATTACGACACTGGATCCGTCATTTGACGGGACACATCCATAATTACAATTTAAGATATCTTGAACTTAACTATGACTAGTCAAAATTACAATTTTAGATATCTGAATTAAGAATTGCGTGAAAGGCCCTTTGTGCTGTTCAAACAGTTGCCTGCAGAATTTTATGTTTCCTGCACAAAATTGTCAGTAAATGCCACAACGTAGAAAGAGCTTGGCTATGTTGGATATGCGGAGAACGCAAAACTTCATCAACTATAAGACTTCCTCTCAAATCTGCAAAGAATTTCCTGTTTATTCATTTCCGGCAAACCGAATGCACTTAAAAACAGCTTTGAAAAGCTAAAATTGGTTGAAGAGTAGCTTATCACAAGAAATGCAACAGTTGTTGAAACACTAACTGGTGAATCTCTCCCAGCGTCTTTAATGAGCTTTGCTATAATACTCTCAAGTCAGCAGTCTTCCCCATCATTGCTTGGCTCATTATAAAACAAATGATTTTAAGTTGACATATAGTTGAAATCTGTAGTTATCAAAATTAATGTAAATAAAACTTAAAAAATACCACTCAATGTGAACATAAATATGTTTCACTTTTTGATTTAATAGACTGAAATAAATTTACTTTATTAAAAGCTAACCTACCTTCACAGTTTAACTTTTAGGCAAAAACTCCAACATAAAAAGGCCTAAACATAACAAAAGACTGGAGACCATTTGGAGAAGGTTTACAGTAACGACAACAGCTTCAAAATTGCGCTTCGGTGTGGTCACTCTTAGTACTCTTTGTCTCTGTCTCAGTGGGAGGGATGGCGTGAGGTTGAGGGTCGTGGATGGAGGTGGGGAGCAGCGAGTGAGATGGATGGAGAAGAGGAGGGAGGCGACAGACGTGGACCGTGCAGGGATGGCTCAAGCTGTTGGGAGCGGGCAGCACTGGCAGATGAATTACCAGCGACATCTCCGTCCCTGCTGACAACAAACTCTCTCTGCCTCACACTGACACACACACACACACACACAAAATAACATGTGTCTCAGTTGATTGAAGCCAGCGGCTCGGCTCCACACCAGGCACAGCAAGAATTGACTGTCACCCTTTTTCTCCATCACCCCCCTACCTTAAACCACACACACACAAGCATTCACAGAGTTACATATATGTATGTATACACTCTAGGTTCTTTTCTCCTTCTGTAGCCTGCGCTCCTCTCTGAAATGTCAGGCTGGCAGGGGGTTGTATGAGGTTCCTCTGGAGAGCAATAAAAGCTGATTGGAGTTAAAACAGTTGGTCAGGCCTCCCCGCCCCGGCATCTGTTGGATTACAGTCAGCCAACCTGTCATCTGTGAAATGAAGGCCAGCACGGGAGCAGAGAAGAGAGACCACAGCAGGCTACGGGACAGACAGAGCGAGAGATAGGAAGGTGATGAGGTAGACAGTAAGAGGAGGGAATGTGTGGATTTTGTTTAGTTTTGCTGTGTAAACTTTTTAAGAAAAACCCAGTTTGTTCATATTTAACAGAAAAAAAAAGAGACAAGGAGATTAAAGACAAAAGATGGAAGATCTTAGGGGTTCACATAGAGGGTCAGACAGACACATGTGACCTTTACATGAACCATTTCATCTTTTTGCCCTCGTGTATCACTACCTCTAAGCACAGGACGGCAGAACCAATCCCGTAGATCAACCTTCCACCCTTCGCTGTACGCTTCGCTGTCCTCGCTCTTCCCTGATCTCACTCTCTCTTTTCCTACACCCATTGCTGCACCCCACACACTGTCTCCACCTGCTACGTCCCCTGAGGGAATAATTTTCACTCTAACAACTTCAATTAACCTTACCCTTTCATACACACACATCCATGGGCACAGGTCGGCACACCGACACGCACATGTGCAATGTGCAGACGATGCGTTCACGGGCACAACACTCCTCCCATATCAATCACTGGCGTTAAGGTCACTGGGTTGAGAGACAGAAGCCTCTGGTTGCTCCTCTACTGACATGGAAAAAAATGGCAAGGCTACATACAGCAATGCAATATACATGAGCATGAACTGCCCTTAAACAAATAACCCTGTTAGGGGCATAAATCCTCTAAAGTAATTAGAGCTGGGAACGCCAAAGAAAAGGTATTTAATTTTGTGGCCAATTGAAACGCTAAATTTGGGTTTTATTTTCTACTGCAGGATTAATGTTTGGACGACATGGGATGAGATACTGTATCTCCAGGCAGGGATAGGTGGTCAGAAATTTACATCTGGTCATTATGGCTATTAATATAATGTATAATTTATCTAAAAGTTTCGATTCCGAAAAATCTAATATATTTTGTCCTCCACAGCACTCTTGAAAGAGCCAAATGATTTAATCAAAAGAAAGTTATACTAGTTCATTGGGACAAAAATGACAAAAATAAAAGTAACCCAATCAGTTTGTGAAGCCTCTTGCTGCTCCAGCATGTATCTCAGAAGAAGCTGTTGGTCGGGTGTTTTGTTTTTTGTATTATCTACATTCATTTGTGTATTCATCCATGTACACAAGGATTTGTGGATGCAAAAGCAATATGGGAGAGGAGAGGGTAAATTCATACAGCTGCTCTTGAAATCACACTTGGCTGGTGTGTGAATGCCTGCAGGCGGGAAAACTACGATTCCCCTCGTTTTCATTATCATGTAGCTGCTCAGTAGGAATGCCAGTTGGCTGTTTTAGATTTGATGTGCAACAATGTAGCCAATGCCAACACTTTGTGCATTTTTTAAATGCACTGTAATGACGGGAAATTGGTTTTATACCAGATTCTGTTAATCTGGCTCACAGCCGTCGCAATCATGTTTACACTCCACTCAAAGTTTTCCTTATGAATGTCTCAACTCATCTCACTTCAGAGCAAGATAGTCTGTATTATGAGAAGATTAAGACTTTGGCACAAACCTAAGTAGTCCTAATTGAATGTTCTTGTGTGATACATATAAACGCATACACAAACACATAATTTTTTGCTGTACTAAAATGCTTCCAATCATCATACAAATACAGGATCCTGTAGAGATCTCCCTGGGCTTATCAGTGTGTAATTGCTGTTGATTGGTGTATTATTGCTCTGGTTAATCTGCTTGTTGGTGGCTAATAAAGGAACTCCATCAGGGATGCTATCAGTCTTCAACAGAAGGTGTCCATGGAACGACGTTCCAAGAAAAGAGAAGAGAAAAGGGGAAAGACATGAGCTTCAAGTGATTTTTTTTTTATGATGGGAAAAGAAGGAAAATGTTTGTTAAGCGCTAAAAGATAAACACAGATCAGAGTATAAGACACGACAGAAATCTGGCATGATGCCAGCTAAGTTACTCATGTTCAGGTTGTTTCTGTTTGAGCAGGAAAATGAGGACAGTTCAGCGAGCTGGATGTTGTTCTGTCAGAGATGCGAGCATGATTTTCATCCCAGGAGAATCCCTTGGTGATTGATGAGGCCTTGTTCCTCTGCCACAGTTCTATTTCTAAACACGGGCTGCGGGAGGAAGAGGTGGCTGCAACAAGGTGATTAGATTGCTCTCTATTACCATTGCAGCTTGAAACAGGTATCACCCAAAGCAGGAAACCCCTCGGTCCCAATGCCCTGTGCAATAACAACATGTTGGAAACTGACCCCTGCGGTGTAAGAAGGTGAGCTAACATGGCAAACTGATGTTTCTTTATTCCACTGGGCTGTCCGCAGTGATTGTGTTGGCACACACTCCAGAGACAACACTGAAAGCAAACTGGAGACAAAGACAAGCCAGGCCACAGTAAGGACAGCGAGAAGCTGTTTGGGTGAATCTCAGTGGGCTAAATGAGAACATTAAACAGCAGGACACAGAGTTTGATCCCAAACAGGTCTAATGAAACTTCATCTATCTTCTGCTGCACCTTATACTGACACCACAGCACCTAAGTCTTTCTTTATTGCAGAGGAGACTTTTAGATCTTGCTGAAAGGAACCCGATTAGGATTAATCTAAGAGCATGCCCTGGAGATATTCTTTCAACTGCAGAATCAGAACATTTCTCTTTAGTTCTTTAAGTACTAAAGTACTACCTAAACTGTAAAATACATTTTGTGGAGGATAATTAGCCATTTTATTGAAACTGCAAACACATCTTAAAAAAAAAGAAAAAAGAAACGTGTACTTCATGTGTTTGCCACATGATTTGGCCAAATCTACTTTTGCAATTTTATCTTGAATTGTAAAACAGGATGCTGTTATCCTATACTGTCTGTTTCCACGATACAGTATTGGAGACCTCATGTTTCATGGTTACTGGAAGCCAAACAGTTTCCTGTATAACAGCACCCTCTGCTGGAAAACTTGCACTAAGACAGTGGCTAATGATAACTGCAAACAAGAATTTCTAAAAGGCGGCTGTAGTGTTATGGGAACAGCAAATGTGGCAAAACCTGTAAGAAATTGGTTTGAAAGTGAAACAGATAAAGAACTTAACATCATGAGTGCAAGAGTCATTAACTTTTCATTTGGACTGAGCATTGCTTATTATCTTTCAGATATATCTTCACACGTGAAGACATATTTGTCTTCACATATATCTTTACATATGTGAAGACGTATTTCTTCTATGTGAATATGGAACCAGTCTATTAATTGGTTCCATCATTTAATAGATTAATTGATGGAACCAAGTTTCATCAATTATTCTACATTGTTTTCACATGGAAAAATGACTGATAGATCAATCCTATATTCACATTTCAGGACAAACTGAAAAAAGACTGATCATATATTCAAATGTCATAGGATATGTTGTATTTTCAAGAAAGAACATTTACTACTGAACATGCTTTTTACTTATTAAATTTCAAATAATTAGCTTTTTTTCAGCTTTGCTTTCATATAGCCAGACTTTAATGTAATAATTTGAAGTGGCCTTTATCTGTAGCTCTTTGGCTTGTCCAGTTTGTTTACTTTACTGATTTTTCCCCCCCAAAATATTAAAAAAACATTTTGAAAAACAATTCCACTCCAGACAACAATTTGGTAATATCTACAAGGCATGCATACATCAAAGACCTGCCAAAGAAAACCTGCCAATTAATCAGTCTGTTATGTTATCTTTAGAAGTGAATGAAAAATAATCTCAAGTCACATTCAAATCAGAATCAAAATACTAAAAAAAACCATTTTGTTAAAAAGAATAAATAAAAAAAAACTTTTGGGAATCCTTTTAGAAAAAAATAGGAAAATGTCATGAAATTTTACCCTTTTCATGAATCAAATTGAGATAAAATTGCAATTTTTTTTCTTTCTTTCTTTTCAAACAAGACAACAGAACAGTGTAGTAAATTATAACATGGCTAGAATGTTTTTTGTTACATACATCAAAATTACACCAAATATACATGGTGATACCATAGTCTGCAGTATAATATATATCAATACAGTACAAGCCTATCTGACATGACTAATCAATTAATAAATTAAATATTCAGAAGATTTAAACAGTAACAACATAATTTACAACTAACGTACATAAAACTATTCCCAATACACATAAAAGGGAACAATATTACACAACCCTAACTACAGTACAAGAAATATATTGTGCCATAAAACAGTAAAACACACCAGGGAGGAGCCAAACAGGTGAAAAAAATAAAACAGTTTACTTTAAAAAAAATAACAAAAAAATGTACAAAAACTAAATTCTAGTGGCAGATCCAAATTAATACAATATGAGAGAACCACAAGGACACACAGGCTTGTGGCATTAAAGAAGAAAACTAACAGAATGGGAAAAACCAAGTAGTACTTAGACTGGGCAGCTTGATTACTGGAATGCCAGACAGATGGGAGACAGTTGGGAGTGCAGGCAGCTGAGACACTGAGGAAGCTATGAGATAGATCTGGAACACAGACGTTGACACAAGCAGACAATACACAGAGGCTTGAATGTTATTGTTGTGGATAGGGAGGCGGGGGATGATGTGGTGTTATTAGATCACCTGTTGCTCACCTGGTGACTTTTAGTGAGTGGGTGATGGGGGAGGTTTACTTTATGCTGACTGCTTTAAGCTAGTATGTTTTTGTCTTTGATCACTGTTTAAACCTGCGGATCCGCTTTTAATGCTGCTTTGGACACTGTTCTGCCTTGGATATTGACAAAAATAAAACCATCTTAACAGCATCCTGGATTTGCGTTTTGATCAGCTGGCGCGTCAACAAGGATTCCCCTATTCAGCTGTTCAGTGAAATTGTTTGACAAGTCGCTAATAGTTATAGAATGTGAACCAAGAGCTAACAAAGAACAAACAGAAGAAAACACATATTTATGTATCTTAAACCCTGAACTGAATATGAAAAGACTGACAAATCACGAAGTAATGCAAAACCCAAGACCAAAGTCCCAGAGTTCATGACATGAACGGTACCCCAGTCAGCCTTTGGAGACTGTTCATTTGTTTTATTGAAGGAGGAAAATCACTGAAACCAAAACGTGGATGCTTTATAATTTGCTGTTAAAAATCATAACTGCATGTATTATCATCCCAACTTTAAAAATACGTGAAATTTGGAGCAGCCGATAGATGGATGGATGGATGGATGGATATAGATAGATAGATAGATAGATAGATAGATAGATAGATAGATAGATAGATAGATAGATAGATAGATAGAT